>CM053792.1:77213293-77518293 GCA_028749045.1 Cupressus sempervirens | reverse complement strand
TGGATATGTCCCATGCGCAGAAACCATGTTGACAACACAAACTTGTGGTCTTCTAGCACTTCTTCGTGTGAGGACTTTGATATGCTCACATAAGAAAATGAGTTCTGGCACAATGCCCTGACATTGATCGACTAAAACACTGTAAAATGAATAAAAAATCAATCAAAATGCATCAAATTTGAAACAACAATAAGGTTTATTGACTACTTACACGTGGTTCATAGTTTGTCAATTGACTGTGATGCCTGGATCGCTCTAATCGATGAGAATGCATGGAGACCACCATTTTCACCTCAGAGCTCCTTCTCCACAAAAGACAAATGATCAAATGATTTGAAAATGGCCCTTTTAGCACTTATATAAGTTTTGACCTAATTTTCAAAGTTCTCTGATGGACGTGAAAATCACCCTTGGCTGATTGGACTCCTCTGAACTCATTTTTTGGATATAAAACAAAATATTACACACTTAAACACCTCAAAATCACATTTTAAAAGGTTGGGATTGACGTGATCGAACGCTTGCACAATCTATCTTTATGATACCATACAAATCTTGGTACATCATCAATTCAACATATTCTCAAAATTCTTGAAAATTTCATAAAAAGTCAACTTTGGTCAAACTTGGTCATTCAAACCTCTGAATCACTTTGATTCATCTCAAAATTTTGTACATGCTCTTCTGATCTATTCTAAATTATCCTGAATCTCCTCTCACATAAATATCTCTTCGTATTTTGCTTTACAATACTATTTTTGTTGTGTCATCTTTCAATTTCACTCCCAAGGAGGCAAGATGATTACATTATTGAATCTTTCAAATCTGGTTTCAACTTAATCTGAATTTAATGTCCTAATCACTAGGGGCACCTCACTACTCAAGGCATGTTTGGTCCCTCTATCTGGCATCATATGCTATCTAGCTTACTTATTGATCATTTGATCAAACTCATAACAATCCTTGTCATAGCTCAATCGGCAGGTATCTAGAAGTTCTATCTAGACTCCTAAGGATCAAGCCTCATTTTGGGGATAATCCTATGACTCGTGATAGGTCTTGTTTTTTTTTTTTAAGGGACCAATACTCAAATGTTCTATCTATACTTTGGAGGATTAAGCTTCATTTTAGAGATAATTCTAAGCTTTTTTTCAATCATTCTTTAATGGATAGGTAGCAGGGCATTCTAACCTTGACTTTTGAGGATTAAGCCTTGTTTTGAGGATAATCCTATGAATTGTGATCAATCTTGTCATCTTTTAAAGCACATGTATTGGTGCATTCTAACTCTAACTCCTTCGAATTGAGTCTCATTCAGGGAATGATCCTATGATTTTGTATAATCTTGATTCTATTGGACTGATATCTAGGTGTTCTATATGGACTCTAGAGAGTTAAGATTCATTTTGGAGATAACCCTAAATATCTCATCAATTGGTTTTTGTATCATCAATCTCAGAACCAATCTCAGTGCTTGTTTTATACTTCAACCTTTTGATTTCTTTGAATCAATGTGTTGCTCACACATATATTCAAAGAGGGGCAAATGGTAATACCCATAAATTGGCACATTGACATTCTAAACCAATTTCGATGCATCAATCTTGCAACATCAATTTATTGATCAATTAAGTCTTATTGTACTAGGCATTTCTAGTTCTAATTGTCTTTGCTTGTCCTAAGTGTCAAATGCGGAAAATTGGGCTAATATGTATTAATCATGTGCTTTTTTGAATGCCTAAATATTGATCTAAATTGATTAAATTAACCTTATAAATGAATTAATTTAATTAACAGTCCTAGCACTTTAATTAAATTAAAATCCACCCTCTTTAGCTAATACACATGAAAAAAGGAATTAAACATATTGATTTAATAAAATATACAAATCGTGATTGTTGGAAGTAATTATTTAATTAATAAGAATATTAGATTAAATGACATCATATTTGAATAGAACAATATTCTTTCCTAATTCATCTCACATGAAAAGGGAATTAAATATCCTCGTCATAATTGTTGAATCTAATTATTTAATTGATTAGAATATTAAATAATTATGAGGCCATATTTGAATGGATCAATATTCTCCCCTAATTCATCTCATTCAATTCCATCAAGAGGATTCAATCTCTCATTTGATATGAACCATACATTCAGTTTAATCTTGACCGTTGGTTAGGTCCAAGATTCTATAAAAGAGATCCTCGATTGTTTTTTACAGTTGTGGAGGTTTTGTTTGTACTCATACAAACACATTTTAGGTGCTATTTTTTTAAAATGCATGATTGATTGTCTACTTTCCAGATCTAGTATCAATTTGGAGTAATATTGAGTGGACATATTACTTTTACCATTTGTTCATTTTTTGGCCTATTTTGACACTTGTAATTGATTAGGTATTTTAGAGATCTTGTGTCCTAATTGTATTGAGTAAACTAGAACTATTTCAAAAAATAATCCGACACCTTCTAAAACAATGCTTGAGACCTCTTCTTGTCTAAAACTTCAGACCACTCACAAGTATCACACATGGAAGACCTTGATGACATGGCTTCTTCGGTCAAAAGGGTTGTGATCTTGTTTGGATATCATGCAACCAGTTTTATAGAGGCCTTTTGAGGTCATGTAGCACAGGAACAAGATGGATGAGGCAATGAGGTCGATTGCTTTATAGGTATCCAATCGTCTACATTTTCATCTTGATGGGTTTAATACCCTTCTAGATATGTGGACCAAGCTTGATGGCTTGTTTGGTACGATGAATGAGTTCAAGGCACTTTAGACTGAGGCAGTGCTTACCTCTCTTGTACCAGATTCTTTTCCTTCCACTGAGGACTTCTTGATTAAATTCAAACAATAGAGATCTTTATTGTAGGGTTGTGCGAAAACCAAGACTAACACTAAATGCATCTATCTGATTCTTTCTAAGCTTCATGGAAACTTTCAAAATTTTGCTTCTACCTTCTATTCCACCAAAGGTGCTCTGAGTAATAGATTTACCATGCCATCTTTTGAGGGTTTTAGTGATTATTTGACTCCAAAGTATGCCAAGCTCTCTTAGTTGGATTCTCTCACAAGCTCACAAAATTATGCATTGGTAGCTTGGCCATCTTCTGGGACGAAGGAGAAGACACATAAATCTCATTCTACAAAGTTTCATATTGATTCTAGCCCTCACAGTTCATCAGGGCTGCCTCCTCCTAAGGGGTTAAACCAAAGTCAAAAAGAGTGAAGTGTGATTATTACAATAAGCCTAATCATGATTAGTCACATTGCTATGAGAAGAAGTTAGATGACTATGCCAAACCGGTTTCAAATTTGATAGCTCTCCTTCAGAAGAGCAACACTGATATTCCTTCTACTTCTCATAGATATTCTTCATCATCATCACTTTATTCAGATGGTAGAGATATAGGAAAGGGTCATGCACCATGTACAACTACTACTGTACCCTCTTCTAGATGGTTACTGGATTTAGGTGCTTCACACCATATGGCATCTTCTCGGGATTTGTTCTTTTCTTTTGAGGCTTCTCCTACTCTACACATTTTGATAGGGAACAACACTGTTATGACTGTATGTGGGAAAGGTTTTATTGACATTGACGATGGTCCATTTCATGATGTGCTTTGTGTTCTATCTTTTTCCTCTAACCTTCTTTCTATTTATCAGATTACACACAGAGGGATAGGGAATACAGTTGAGTTTGCACAAGATTCAATGTACATCAAAGATGGTGAGACAAGAAATATTGTTGCTACAAGAACTGTTGATCTATACTTCCTACCTATATTCCTTCTCACATTTTAGTCCACCGTATCCACTATTGGAGACTCACTCTCCTTCCTGAGAGTCTACTGAGGTGAAATCAGATCGCTTGAACTTATCTATTGTTCCTAAGACCAGTGTTGTGACTTCTACACCTCCACCTCTTGTTTAGATTCCATCTATTACACATGATTACTCTTCAACATTGCCTACCACGGTAGCTGTAGTCATCAAGCCACCTATTGCAGTTGTTGAGGATATATTAGAGGACACACATCTCCTCTTAGATGACAGATTCAACACACCTATTATCCCACCTCCATTGGAGATTCTATTTTAGGATTTTCATGCTTTCTCCTTTGAGCATCAACTAGGACTTCCAATTGCACCTTATATACGTGGGTTTTTATTATCCTTGTCCATTGCCTTTGTTTCCTTTATATTGGAGCCACACTAGTATGTTCATCGACACATGAGTTTTACCATTCTAAGGGGGCTATGGATTCTCAAGCTTCTATCATGGGGGCTCTCATTGTACTTATGGTCTTGAGAGAGTCTCGTGAGATGTTTCATTTGTGCATCATTTTCTATCTCTTTTTGGAGTAGGGTTTTTCCCTTTGGGTTTTCTCTATTTCTCTATTTCATAGAGATTTAGTTATGTTGGGTACCTTAGTAGCTCTTGTTGTTAGAACCCAAGTTTTCTTTTAACATTGTAGTTTATTTGCATTGTTTGTAGCTGCATTGTTGTTCATCTTAAGGGGGGGGTTTTAGAGTAAAAGGTTTATTTTATTTTATTTATTAAATCACCTTTACTTCCTTATTAAGATTTCAGTCTATGCACCTTGCATTTCCATTTAATAATTAATTAGTAATTATTAAATGCCATTTACCTTTTAGGGTTTCGATCTCCTTCATAAGGATTGATCAATTGTAAATTCATTCATTTTGTTTTGCACAAGCAAATACAATTTTCTTATGTGTTGAGAAAACCCTTCTCTCTCTACTCTTCTTTCTTCTTTGTGACAATCTATTTGCATGCAAGATATATAGGGTCTGTGGATTTGTTTGTCATCAAATTCTACAATTATTGTTCCTCGAATGGTATTCATACGTAGAAAATTGTTCTGAGGAGTCGACAAGAAAATAGAGTGGTTGAAAGCATGAACAAGATAATAATGAAGTATGCAAGGAGTATGAGGTTGCATGTTAGGCTATCCTTAAATATGTGGGTAGAGTCTATTAATATTGTTGTATATTTAATCAATAAAGGTCACTATCCTTTGGGTTGTGGTATTGCAAAGGAAACATGGACTAGTAAGAAGGTGAGGTATTCTTTTCTCATAACCTTTAGTAGTGAAGCATTTGCACATATAGATTTTGAAAATATAACTAAGATGGACACTAAATCTATGAAATAAGAATTTGTTGGATATAGGATTGATGAATTTGGCTCTAGACTTTTAGATTTTAAAAATCATAAAACAGTAAGAAGTAGGGAAGTCATATTCAATGATAAAGTGTTGTACAAATATTTATTGTAACAACATAAGCATAAAGAAAATGATTACATTGGCTTGAATGATACCCAAAAGGATGATGTTCTGGTAGTCCCTCATGCTCCACAACAATATCAACAAAAAATGTGACAAACCTTGGTGAATGTTAGATGGTCCACAAGGTTAATTATATCTTTAGAAAGGTTTTCTCCCTCTCTATACTCTATATTATAAATAGATGTTGATGAACCAAAATGTTATGATGAAGCTATGTAGGTGGATACAAAGCTTCAACAAGAATATGCAATGACAATCAATAGTCTCTTTTCTAGAAAATCAGACTTGGGATTTATGTAAGTTGCATGCAAGTAAAAGGGCTTTATAGAATAAATGGGTTTACAAGTTGAAAAAAGAGGATGGAGGCAAGAAAAGATAGAAAGATAGGTTAGTTGCAAAAGGATTTGTATAGAAAAAGGTATTGACTTTGATGAGATCTTTTTTTGGTTGCTAAAATAACTTCTATTTGTATTGTTTTAAGTATTGTGGCTACTAAAGATTTGGATTTGGAGTAGCTTGATGTTAAAAAAACTTTATTTAAAGCAGGATGAATACATATCTATGAAATAGTCATAGGGATTTGAGGTCAAAGGTAAGGAGAATTTAGTGTTTAGGAAGAAAAGTTTATATGGCTTGAAGCAAGAACCTCAACAACAGTATCCTAAATGTGACAATTTTATGCATGAGCATGGGTACACTATGATTCATCCAAACCATTGTGTTTATTTTAAGAGGTTGGATGATGAAAGCTACATTATTCCATGTTTTATATGTTGATTTTATGCTTGTAGTTGAGTCTAACATGGAGGGATTGAAAAAAAAGTTAGCACAATCATTTTCTGTGAAGGATTTGGGGGCAACAAAATAAATCCTTGCTATGAAATTTTGTAAAGATAGGAAAAACATGAAATTGGCTCTATCTTAGGCTGATTATATTGAGAAGGTGTTACAACATTATTGTATGGAGAATGTAAAAACTATCAGTACACCTTTGCAAGGTTGTTTGAAATTGACTAAGGATATATGTCCAAAGACACAATAAGAGGAGGAGGTACCTTATGATTCAGTCGTAGAGATCTTAAAGTATATTACGGTATGTAATAGGCCATATACTACACATGTTGTGGGAGATATTAGTAGGTATATGAGTCCTCTTGGGATTGAGCATTGGAATTTAGTCAAATGGATTCTCTAATATTTGAGAGGTACATCTAGTAAATGTTTACATTTTGGGGGCTGTACTATTGATTTACAAGACTATGTTAACTCAAATTTGGTAAGGGATATAGACACTAGGCGAAGTACTATAGGATATGTATTTATTGTTGGTGAGACACCAATGAGTTGGATTTCTCAGTTATAGAAGGTGAATGTTTTATCTATTACAGAAGCATAGTATGTTGCTACTGTAGAGGCATATACAGAGATGATATGGCTTCAAATCTCCATGAAAGAAATGAGACACCCACAAAGGGAAAATTATCTGTATACAAAAATTTAGAGTGTCATTCATCTTGCCAAAAAAATTATTTTACACTAAAAAACAAAACACTTACAGTTGCAATATCATTTCATTCAGTCTATTTTTTGATGATGAACAATTAAAGTTGATCAAGATACATATAGATGATAATCCAAAAGATATGCTTATAAAGGTAGTGACAAGGGAGAAGCTAAACTCCTATTCAACTTTGGTTGGTCTTCTAGACTAAATAAAATAAATGAACAATTGATTCCAGGGTGGTTCAATCTAATAAGAGCCTCACCAAGTAGCAATATTACTACAAGATTAGTCTCCAAGTGGGACATTGTTATTTATTCTAAAGCCTGATCAGTCACCAAGTGGTAGATTGTTAGCTTGTGGTTGTAAATATTGTACACTTGTTAGGGTTTGTGTGTAGAGCCCTCTGGAAAACTATTTTTAGGGCTATTTTTTCTTGGGGGGGGGGGGGGGGGGGGGTAACTATTATTATCTAACCCTAATTTTGTAAGTGACAAAAAGCTTATATAAAATGGTTTAGGGTTATGGAGTTTGGAAGAACTTTGACTTAGTAGCTTCTTCTAGTGGTATTGAGTTGTAAGGGGTTGGAGATTGTAATCGTGTTGAAATCACTAGACACTAGGAATATTTGACTGTCAATTCAGTAGACGTAGCCTAGGGATTGGGTGAACCACATTAAATCTTTGTGTCTTATGTTCTCTTATATGTGCTTTGTACTTTTATGATATTTATTATATTTGCAATGTAATTACTATTTATATATCTCTAATCCTTACAATTAGTAATCATTATTGATTCTGAATTTTCCTTGATAATCATCTATACTTTTCTTTTGATTATTTCTATATACTTATGTTTGATTTGAAATTTTGTGTAGTGCCTGCCCCTGGTTCGCATTTTTGCGAGCATTGTCAAATTCTTTTAAGCTGATTTTATGTATTGATTAGTTTTAGAGATACTAGATTTACAATATTATGATATTATTTCATGTCTTGAATTACAAACATATCTGTTATAATTGCTTAGTTGTTTTCATTTCACATGACGTTAATGATGTTTTGATGATTCCTAGTTAGTAAATGTGGTTTCTTTCATAAAAATGTTAACATGATGTCTTTAATGATGATTATGTTGTATTGATAGAGATGCATTATTATATGTACGCATTTGATGTTAGACTTGTGATTTTTACGATACTTACCCCATACTTGCATGTGTATGGTGTGCGTGTTTATTTTATCTTTCTGTCTGACGTGTTTGATGTGGTTAAGGGAGGGAGTTGTAGTCACCTGCTAGTCGGGATCTACACGATGAACCACTCCCTGCCATTGCCTGTTTAATTTAGATATATTATATATATGTACATGCTCGTCTTTTATGCAGGATGCAGGTACTGGGCATCGACTTCCCTGAATTGCTAGGATGAGCGTGCCCTATTACAAATACTCAAATGGTGAGAATGGGAAGATAATGATTAGGTCAATTCCTAGCCATAGCCTAAAATACTTGTCCTGCAAGGAGGACTCGTAACAGACTATCTACCCTTTTTAAAACCCATCAGTATTTTGTGTGTATGTTGTTTTGTGAGTCTTTGATGAATTTTCTATTAATTAAGTCTAATTTAAAGATTAAATTAATGATTTAATTTAATGGAAAATTATTATAACATTTTAATATTTAATTATATTTAATTAATTAAAAAATTAATTAAATAAAAAGAATTGAATTTGAAGATAAAACTTATAAGATTAAATTTAGAACGTGATGATATGTATTCAATTTAATAATAATATATTTAGAGTTCATTTCTAAGTAAATGCTAAATATTATTGTTATGTAAGTTAATAAATATTTATCAAATTAAAATGTTCAAAAATAAATTAAGAAGTTAAAAGATATTAATTTATGAAAAAGATCTAAGTTCGCATGATGCCTACATGAGACTAAAATATAGAAAATTAATTAAAAAGATAAAATATGTGAATTTAATAAAGATATGTGAACTTGATTAAGATATTTTAATAAAGTGCGCATGAGATTAAAGTTATAAATTTATTAAAGTGAAGTCAAGTGGAAAATTAAATAAAGTAATTTAATAATTCATTTGTCTTAATTAAAAGCAAGTTAATTGTGCGTTAAAGAATTAATTAAATAAAATAATTATAATTTTAGAAGTGGTGGTGACAGAAACCCTAAAAAGTAATTAGATTCTATATTAGAGGGTTTTCGGGTCATTATTGCACACACAGGTTGATGGAGAGCAACTCGAAGGGTTTGGAAAGAAAAGAATTTTACGTGGCTTGAAAGGTTTTGCTTGTGGTAGGAATTTGCATCTGGTTGTTAGAGGTTAGCATCAGATCTAGGTAGGATCTCGTGGCTTGACTGTATAGTGGGTTTCACTCTTCAAGTTTTTGTCTGCTCCGTGTCTTTTGCATGTGTTGTTTTTCTGGTATGCAATATTGTTCTTATTTGAGAAATATATGTACATGGCTTAGATAGATACTTTGTTGAGTTTATTTTAGAGGATTGTATTTGAATAAGAAATTAATTAAATACGAGAATCTATTGGATATTGAAATCAAGCCTGAGATTTAAAAGATAAACGTCTTCTTTCAATAGATTTTAAGAACATAAATTAATTTGGGAAAAAGTTTTAAATAAAGAGAAAAATTTTGAATTAGAAATTGAATGGTTAAATTTGGTTTTCCTATCAGAGTAATAATGTACATGTTATTTTTTTTATTTAAAAAAAAAAGAGTGGGGTGGGGGGTTTGGAAAAGAGAGTTTTATTAGTTTTATTAAACTTCATATAAATTAAAATTTATAAAACATAATTATAAAATTTTTAAAAATATATATATATTATAAGTAAGTTTCTTTTATAAAAATAAAATAAAATAAAATAAAAAAAGAAAAATTATAAAATGGGGTGGGTGGGGCCACCAACCCCCACCCCCCCAACTTACCTTTTTTGCAGCATGTGATTTGATGCACGACAGTTACGACTGTTGCCGTAGTAGCAGGTACTGCCATAAAGGCAGTATGCTGTTGCTACTACAGCAGCGAAGTTGCCACGATAGCCTTTTTATAGCCACGCGGACTTTAAACGTAGGCACAATTTGCTTTAAAGTTTGTTTTATTTATTTTGAATTTAGTGGATATAAAATTTATTTATTAATATTAATTTTTATTAATGGTTATGTTATATATCAAACATATATATATATATATATATATATATATATATATATATATATATATATATATATATATATATATATATATATATATATATATATATATATATATATATATATATATATAAATAAATTTTAAATTATAAAATGTTAATAAAATTATTAAAATTGATAATTGTTTAATGATAATATAAATGATTTTAAAAATAAACAATTAGTTTGTGATTCAATAATGTTTAGTTATTAATGTTAATTAAGTTATTATTAAAAGAAAATTTAGAATCATAGTTTGTGAATTATTACGAATATTAATTAATTTAATTAGATATAAATTTAATTAGAATTAATTAATAAAGGAATTTGTCCAATTAAGTTTTAGATTTATTTAATTATTATAATATTGATTATAATAAAAAAAGAGAGAGTCATAGATTATATCTTTGAGAATCAGCAAGTATTATTTTAATAATTTAAATAAATTACTCTTGGATTGTTTTTAGGATATTGACTTAAATCAATAAGAGTAAATTTAGACTAAGATTGGGTTAACTTGTAAGAGTTAATTGCAAAACCTATTACTTGAAAACATACATTGAACACAAAACCAAAACTTTTGTCTTTAAAAACAAACCCAAACTATGAAACTGTGATGTTGCTTGTACTATCTATGCTTTTGGATTTTGGGGTCGATTAGGTGTTGACCAGTTTAGGATGTACACCAGAGGTTTTTGTGAGATTTCTTTTATACCATGTATGTTGTTGCATGTCATGATGTGTTTTGTGATTCAAATTGAGATTATATTTATGAGATTTACTTGTGGAGCATTTATGTGTACTTGGATGGGAGAACCATCTTACTATCAGGTTGCCTATTAAGGAACCGAGTTTGATCTTTATGGGTGTTGTGGTATGGGACACAACCGTGTTTTATGTTCTTAGGAAAGGTTGTCTAGGTATGTGACTTGGGAGTGGCTTGCATAGGGGTCCGGGACCCAAAGTGGTTAGCGCCAGGGTAACCTAATGCAAGTTATGTAATAAGTGATAATCTAGTAAGTAAAACTTTTGGGGGGAAAACACACTAAAAAAGATAAGTTAGAGATATTTGACCCAACCATGCCTTGAGTGCTTGTATAGACTAAGGATGAGAATGGGATGAGTGCCTCGTCTTCTTGAGAGGGCTTCTAGTTTCCACATGTGTGATGTTGAGGGTCCGGGGTTCAGAGTAACCAGTCCAAGGTAACTCAACGCTTGAGGGTATGGGGTCTATTAAGAGATCAGTCTAGGGTAACTCAAGTAGCCATGTGATGACACTCCCTAGTATGTAGCCTGAGTCTCCTCTGTAGATTTGTGTACCTCTGGTGGTGTACTTATTATTGGATGTGTTTCTTATGGTTATTACTTTCATTGATTATGATTGGTGATTCATGGATGATGTACTTTTGACATGTGGTTATTGACTTGAGGAGGATATCTTTTGTTGACTTTATCTTATGATCTTGGTATTTGGTTTATACTTGGTTCGTGTATGATGTTGGTTATGTGGAGTTGGTATTGGATTGAGAGTTCTTACTTTTGGATTATTTTATCTTCTTGAGTAGCATGTGTTACCTTTGAGGTAGTTTTGGCTATTAGGGGTACCTTGCCTAGGAATGTTTTATGTTTGATTTGTCGTTTGAGGATCGTTCATTATCTTCCCTGCACGGTGGGAGTGGAAGCCTGACTAGGTAACCACGCGGTCGGGAGGTAGTGTCTTCTTACCATTTGGGTCCCCCTTCACATTGACAACTGTTGGATGTTCGTTGCAGAAGATGTACCTTTATCATTCTTATTTCTTATCTCAGAGACTTCTTTTCAGATGATGTATATATGTTATCATGTATTTTGATGTATTGTATCTATTTTTACATACCCTGCGACATGTGCAGTGGATGTTATTTAGTGGACGTACATTCATTGTATTAGTATACTTATGTATTTGCTTATGCGATTATGTATTTGTTATTTCTTTATGTTCATGAGACATTGTACTTGAAACTTAAATTAATTAATTTAAAATTATTAAATGTGATTCAATGTAGAGGAGCCCTTGAGGAATTGAAACTATATCTGTAATTGCAAATGTGTATTTGATGTGTATGTTCTTATTGCTTCCACATTAATGTTATCTTGATGTTGTTTAAACTTAAAAAAAAAAAATTAGTTCAGTAAACATTGTAACATGTTAGGTTTATTTCTCTTGGGTCCCTGAGCAGGGGGTGTTACATTTTGTAGCATAACATTCAAGATATAGATGCTTCTGATACAAATTTATAGATAATTTTTATGACCCCAACTACTTCTATGACCTTAATAATTTCTATGAAAATGACGTGGACAAAAATGCACAAATAATTGTAAAGTCATGCATAAACATGATTAGAGGTGTCGAGAACACAACATTATCCAATGATTATGTTAAAGACCTAGAAATATCGAAGATTAAAGATGCTGTAAAATTTGTGCGGGATACATCTACAAAATTGGATGCATTTTTGTCAATGATGAAAGAAATTTGTCATGATAAATGTTCAAATAAAAGGTTGTAATACCCTCTTCATAGTTGAAGATTATGTGACATACTTACATCCATATGGAGAACTATTTTATATATAGTGGCTTTGATAATACTTACATCATTTCAATAGTTGTAATGGGACTTACATTTCCCCTTTTATCTATGTAATTTTGATATAAACAAGTGGTTTATAAAATATTTTGGACAATAATTTGATGTCTACTATTATACTTGAAAGGTTTTACAACATCTTTTGTTGAGCTCTTTATCAGTTTGTAATAGTGAAGGCTTTAAGAAGTGTGTGTCCATAAAAATGGATGATTTTAATTTCAACAGACATGTTGCATGATATGCGGGGCATTCAATTTTCTCTCAAACCCATATGCTAATTCTAACCACAATCCTAATCCTAATGATAATATTCATTGTAAGCCTAGTTATTATTCCAATAGCATTAATGCAAATCCCAACCTTCAATTAAACCTACCATAATACTAACATTAAATAACCTTAGATGCTATCATTCATGATAACCATATTAAATGTTATCTACAACCTTACATTCCATCTTTCATCGTATCCCTATTGAAACCCAATTTCTTACCTCTGTCCTAATCATAATTCTTAAACCTACATTCTATCACTAACTATGTCCATAATTTTACTCTCAAACTGACTCTATAATTAATTGTAATGCTAACAGTACATACGATTTAACCATTAAGTTATTCTCTCCAATCCTATCCATAACCCTCTCCTTCACCATTTCTCTACCCTTAAAGATGTTGACATATTACTATTTATAACTCTAAACATTACACCGTAACACCAAAACTAATTTGACCATTTATGATATTCATCACACATACCTTTACCTATACTCTAAAACTTAATACTAATATGAACTCAACACTCTACTTTCCATCAAGTAATCTTAGTTCACCCCTCGCCATATTACTAATTATAACCCTAACCCCTCACCCTATTCTTTACCTTTAATGTTACACTAAATATGACACTAATTAAAAATGTAAATATAATGTATCTTATTCCTAACCATAACCTTACTTTCAACCTACCTGTAATTTTGACTCCTCATCATAACCCTAAGCCTAACACTAACTCTAATTATTGTTGTTAACATTGTACTAATCATAACTTTAAACCATTCAAATTAACTATAATCATGTTCCTACTATTGATCCTAGGTTAAGTGCTAAGGTTAAATGTGATGCTATATTTCTAACCCTAACCCCAACGATACCTTTAAATTTATATCTCTAACCCTAACTTTATATCTAACAATAATAATCTTTCTACCCTTAACATATTACTATTCACAAATATTAACTAACCCAAATTCTAATTGTAATAATCAACATTATGCTACTCTAAAGTTTAAACCATTCATCTTAATTGAAACCATAACCCTATCATTGACCCTAAGTGAAATGATAAAGTTAATTGTTATACTGACATTAGTTCTAGCCTCAATTGTAAAAACAACCTCAACACTAATCCTAGTTGCAACATTTGACCCAATTGTTACCCTAACACTAACCTTAACCATAACAATAACATTGACCTTAATCGTAATAGGAGCACTAACCCTAAGAATAACCCTAACTGCCACAATATCACTAACCTTAATTTTAATAGTAACACTAACCCTAACAATAATCTTAAATGTAACCAAAACCCAAGCACTAACCTTAATACTAACTATAATTGTAATTATAATTGTTCACATAAAAATACTTCCGAGTTTAAAACAACTCGCCCAATTGTAACCATACCATTGGCTCTAGGTTTAGTACTAAAGTTAATTGTTATATTAACCCCAATACTAGCCATAACTGTAATACTAATTGTTAACACTAACCCTAATTATATTGATGAACCTACTTGTACTCGTAACACTAACCTTTACCTTACCCTAACACTAACCTCAACCATAATAGTAGAACTAACAATAATAGTAACTCTAACCTAACAATAATCTTTATGTTATCTATTTCAAAATAAGATAATAATATATCTTCTCTATTACATTGCGACTTCTTCCAAATGGTCCTTTCCTCATTTGCCTATTTTGCCTCGTATGAATGAGGGGTAAATGAAAAAAGATGATAATGTTGATGGGATGGGTGGTCTTTGCCTTACCACTTTCTTATCCCTGCTCATATATGAGGTTTTGATAATTGTCATGATCCTCATCCCTTGACACTTCTCTTGCAACCTGAAGTGGCTTATACCATTTTTTGATAAATAGTTTATTATGAGAGAGTGATTTTATATCCCAATCCTCCTACACAACTTTAATATTTAATTAATAGAACATGGGCTATTCATTATAAAAATATAAATTTAAGTTACCGAATCAAATTTTGTAACTTTTGAAAATTTTGGAGGACTGAAGGGAAGCAAGCCGCGCAAAACCTCTGCAAGTCTTTGACAGGGTTGTAGATCTCCTTGCAAATTATCCATGGCCGGACCTGTTACGTCGTTGCACCGAGTTCACAAGCGCGTATTGTCCGATCAACAGAAGCGCAGAGAATTGGCTTTGCAGCGTCAGAGCCACAACCGCCGGGACTCACAGCTTCAAGCAAGGCGCCTCGCTTCCGCCTTGCTCTCCTCTTCACCTGAAGAAGACGACCAGCATATTCCTGAGCAGCAGCAGCCATTAGACGATGTGGTGAACGACGCGAGGATTGATGAATGGGACGTATATTACACTGGAGAGGAAGAGGAGGCCACGTCGTCGGGAAGTTCCAAGGCAGTTGATAAGATCGAAGCACACGAGGCCACAAAACTCAAGGGGGCGAGCGCACGCCACTGGTTCTCTCGCCAATTTATGCTGCCAGAGTGGATGGTCGATATTCCACCCCGCCTTAACCAAGAATGGTAAGGATTTGACTCTTGCACTTGGATTTTTTTTTCGTTAATAACCTCAGAGCAGTTATGTTTTAAATTCAGGGCCCCTTCTCGTTTTCGAGAGGTAGGTTGGATATAGCTGTAGCGCGAAATCTTTAACAGGGGATGCTATGTGGCGTTTCCTTATATCGAGTTCTGTAATTTTAAGGGCAAATTATTTTCACCCAAAGTTTCATTTTTAGATTGCCAAAGTTTTTCGATAGCCTTTGGCAGAGAGGTTACGTTCAGTCCGTTGCAAGTCGGGGGCTGTGACCAGCGTATCCTTCAACGTATCAAGCATTTTTTCATTTGCATCCTCAAGCAGTATAGTGAGAAATGGCGCATCAATTTTTCTGAAATTTGGAATCAATTTTCCACAGTATCTAGCACGGTGTTGGAAGTTATGGACTTCACAAATTTTTCTATGAGTTGCTGAATTTTTCTTGTCTCAGAACTGGCGTTAAGATGGAAAAAAACTACATGCCCAGCAGCAAAGAGGACTTGGCCTTTATTTTTTCACAAATCATTTACGAAAACGTACGTATCACTCGCTTAACAAGAATGGTTGGTCTTCCTTGTCTCATACTCAACACCAATGTATGATCATTGTACATATTCACATGTAAACATTGGAAATGGATAAGCATCTTTGTCATTAAACTGCTGGCAACGTGGAGTGAATTCCAATCCCTACAACAAAAATGGTTGGTCTTTCCTCTTTTATGATATTTGTCAATGTATGATCATTTTACAAAGTGATGGCTAAACAATGAAAATAGATATCCTTTTTACTTGTATAATGGTTGTCAATGTGGATAAACCTCGCAATCCCAATAATTATTAGCAAGTACCAAACGGTATGGACAATTGCTCCACCATGAATCATCATTAAGTAATATCTTCGATTCATCTACTTCTACAACAACTCATCATGAACTTAAATGTAACCTAGATGAGGAAATGTAAAAACCTGCGACGCTCCAAACCAACACAAGTAATTCACCATGACGACTACCAATGAATCAAGTTTCAACCATTACTTTGAAAGTTTGATAACATTAAGGCAACAATCTCAACAAGCCTCCTCCTACTTTATTTTAAAACTAATCTCCTCCCTGATCTTAATGAGTTACAAAAGAGAAGGCCTAGGCCTTGGCCTTTTATAGTTGCTCAATTATGATGAAGGACCAAGATCAATTCAAGATCAGGGTCAAGATTTTCTGACTACCGTGTTGGCCAGTAAGAAAATTAAAATGTTTTGAGAACTGCTGAGAAAAAATATAAGGCAAAGGTACTTGGAATAAGTTGATTGAATGTGTTTGGACATGTGTAGTTACAACGTTGCATGCTACAAAAGAGAAATTGTGGATTGTTGACAATGGTTGTTCAAACCACATGACCAGTGCCAAAAGCAAGTTTTCTACATTCATAGATTGGAATGGTGGTCCAGTAAAATTTGGAGACAAATCTTTAATACCAATTCGAGGTAAAGGTTCCTTGAGCATAAATGATATGTTGAAGTAAACAATGTATGGTTTGTTGATGGTTTAAAGTATAATTTGTTGAGCGTGAGTCAGTTGTGTGATAATCACCATTCAATAGACTTTTAACGTTCAAGGTTGTGAAATTAGAAAGATTGATTCTGGAAAAGTAATTGTAGAAGGTAAACGTACTGCTGCAATGTTTAGGATTTAAGAGAAGTAAAAGGCAAAAAGTGCTTTGTTAAGTTAAACTGATGAAAGTTGGTTTGCATAGGAGGCTAGGTCATGTTATTTTTGATAATCTTGTAAAGATTAGCTCTTCAAATCCAGTTAGACACATTCCTAAGATTGTGACGCGTAAAAATGTTGTGTCTAAACAGTGTGATTAGTGGAAGGAAGGAAAATCCCCAAAGGAGATGTCCTATCCCCCAGCAAATAGCCACACTGCAAAAACACAATAACAATGCAAGATCTGATACCAAATAACAACTCTTTATTCATAAAATAACTGTTTACGTGCAATTTGCCTGACTGTAAGGCCTTTCGGGTTAGGGCTAAAGACAAAAAACAATTACAAAACAGTTTTGCAAGATCCCTCAAGATCCAACTCCACACTAATCCCAGCTAGTCTAGATCTGTACTCTGGAAGAAAACCCCAAGGAAATCTCAATTTGTGCTCGCAAGCCCACCAAGCAATCGCCTGGTTTACCAAGCTTCAGCTACTAGCCCTTCTTAAAATTTGCTCCTACACTTCATCCTCCTTTCCAAGATGGATCAATAATCACTTAAAGACTCCACAGGACTCCCTACTTATACCCAACTAAGCCACAAGTCGGCCTAGTAAGCTACAAATTAATTAAACCCTTACATTAAATACATGTTGAGCCACAAGTCGGCCTCGAACAGATATTAAATACCAAACAGCTTAAAAGGCTTACAATGCAAATTAAATGCACATAGGAGAGACAATCGAGATCCAAATAGGTCTACACAAACTCCCAGATCAATCCACATCACGATCATCCAATACATGCATTAAATGTACCAAATCAATCAAGAAAATCCTCAAGAACTCCATCCTACAAGCCACATTGCGGAGCGTCAGCAAGACCACAAGTGTTGCTGAGCTCCCACAAGCATTGCTGAGCTCCCACAAGCATTGTCGAGTTCCACACGTACCGAGCAACCAATACATGCCGAGCACAACAGTGAGTGCCGAGCAACAGTAGATGTCGAGCTCCTTGAGCGACCGAGCCCTTTAATGATCGAGCACCTCGGCTAACACTACACCCAATAGTGACCGAGCACTACTCCTTTGGTGACCGAGTCCACAACTCTTACCCAAGATCCCTCTAGCATGCAGGATTGCTAACAACCCGAGGATGCTTCTGCATTAGAGTGTCAACAGGGAAAGCAAACTAGAGTAAGTCTTGAGCCCAAAGAATATACAAGTCTACAACCGCTTGAACTAATACACATTGACCTTTGTGGACCTACTAGAAACAAAAGGTTGAAAAATGAGAGATTTCATGTTGTTTGTAGACAACTACTCTAGGATGACTTGGGTAACATTTCTAAAAGAAAAGTATGAAGCCTTTGAAAGATAAAATTTTTTTAGAGCTAAGGCTGAAAAGGAAATTGACTATGAAATTAAATGCCTTAGATCTAATAGACGTGGTGAGTTTTTGTCTAACGACTTTTTTGCTTATTGTGAAGATGAAGGTTTAAAAAGGCATTACACTACATCCAGGACAGCTTAACGGAATGGGGTAGTTGAACGAAGAAACATAACGGTAAAAGAAATGACCAAAACCTACCTTAACGAATCAAACTTTCTGACAAGTTTTGGCTAGAGGTTGTATACACAACAATTTATGTTCTTAACATGTTCAACTCAAGCCTAACAGTCAGAAAACTCCTTATGAGTTGTGGAATGGTAAGCCAACCTTGGTAAACTATTTTAAATATTTGGGAGCAAATGTTATATTAAGCGTGATGAGGAAGGTCTTGGTAGTTTTGATTCAAAATGTGATGAGGGATTGTTTCTTGGGTATTCAACTCACAACAAAGCATACAAATGCTACAATAAATTAAAGAAAATTGTTGAATGTGTCGATGTAAAAATCAATGCACATTACACAAGGACAACTCTAATGATTGTGTTGTTAATTCTGAAAATGTGTTTGAAAGTGCCTCCACATCTTCAAATGTTTCCAATGAAACTACAACTACAACAAATATTTCTAATGATGCTGAAATTGTTGAAGATTGTAGCTGCAATAGAGATCTTAATCTCTGATTTTAATGAAATAGAAATATGTTTGTTATGACCGTTATGGCCATCTTCAGCTCAAAGAGACATTTGTGATAATATTTAAGATAATATTATATAAAAGACATTTTCCATATGTCATGCGAAGATGCATGCGTATGGAAATATGAAATGTTGAATATTTGGAAATTTTAAGTGTCTTGCATTTGGGATTTGAAGAGACCCTCATATGTAAGATGACGAGTCTAAATGCAATCTATTTATGTGATCGCTTGGTGTATTGCAATCAATTTAGTGTGAAAGCCTTGTACTCAAACATTTTTTATTATCAAGACAAGGTATATTTTCTTGGTGTGGCTTGGTTTTCCCCCTCAAATGGGAGGGTTTTCCCAGGATAATCTCTTATGCTTTTTTTTGTCTTGAGAGTCTCAAAACCAAAGATGTGCACCAATAGATTTGTGAAAGATTTTCAAAATCTTCGAGTGAAATAGGCAAGTTTAGAAACTTTAAAAAGTATTTAAAACCACTGATGGATGAATAGAAGGAATCAGGATAATTATCAGAATATGATCGACTATTTCCTAAGTTGCCTGTTCGAGTTCGGTTCCAAGTTCAAAGCTCGAGAACCAGTTTGCAAGTTTGTCAAAATTTTGGTAAGGTGTTTGGGTTTGTTTGGGTTCGTTAGTACAAAAACATGTAAAAATTATATATACACACACACACATTTATGAAGCATGAGTTAAAATTAGAATGTAGCATAGTAGCATAAACACATTTAAACAACAAAAACACCATAGACAATTAAAATTGTACTCATAGTGATCATACCATCATATAGTTCAATCAACTTCAACATTAAAGATTCAAAACATTATAAATATCAAGTTCAAGTATATCATTGTTTCACATTCATTGTTCAACTAATGGAATGAAAATCAGAAAAACTATTAATATTCTAAGTTATATGCTCTTCCTTAGAACAAAATAACCTGTTTGGAAACATAAAATGACAATGAGAGACCACCAAAAGCAATTCATGACAACTTTTAGGGTTGTTAACACCAAAAAACATTTCAATTTTGCCCAAAAAAGCACTTTCCAGCCATCCATGTGGTTTAGTTCGCTGCGGGTTCGAACTTTTTGGTGTTGGTTTGCCCGGTTTTGAACCTAGTTCGAACCATATTGTACCCGAAGGGCAAAAAAAGAACCCTGCCCGAACCAAGTTCAAACCGGACCAGAACTGCGGACTGGTTCAAACTTTTTCTGGTCTGGGGGGGGTGGTTACCATGGTAACTTAGACTATTTCCTTAAGTTATCCAAATGCATCAAAGAGATGTCTTTGTGCATGAACAATGACCACCTGATATGCATGAAGTGAGTTTTCCATAATAGCATTTAAAACTATTAAGAATTTGCAAAACAGAGCATCAAGCATTTTGGATTCATAATGTTGACATATATTCTAATTCCCATCACACTTAGTCTTACATAGAAATCTGGAGTACGGTTTGATAAAATGTATCAAAGGGAGTGATATCTGATGAAAATTTAAAGGTGGGGAAGGCTCAACAAAGGTATTGAAATATTGGAGCAAATCTCTCAAGATGTTGTCTCAAGGTATCTTTATCTCTGTTTTTTTGAAATAGAAATATGACTGTTATGACTGTTATGGTCACCTTCAGCTGAAGAAGACATTTGTAATAAGATTTTAAATAATATTATATAAAGAGACATGTCATGCATCATGCGAAGGGGCATGCATATGGAAATATGAAGAATTTTTATTTGGAAAATGAAGAGACCTTTAGTTGTGCAATGATCTATTCTTTATATATATCACATCAAGCGAGAAACATTGTATGAATCATTTTAATTATCAATAAAAGTGATATTATTGTGGTGTCCGATTTTTTCCCTTCAAGTGGAAGGGTTTTCTCAGGATAATTTTTTGTGTCTTTTGGGCATTGTTTATGCTCTTTCTTATCTGCTGTTTATCCAATATTTTCTGAGCAAAACATTAACATGGTATCAGAGCGAGGTTAGATAACAATGATTAACATCATCAAGAGAGTTTCTTTTATTTATTTTCTTGTGATGTTTTGGCATCAATGTGTTATCTCTTATTTCGATAAAACTTCAGTTTCATTTATATTCCAATGGTCTTTTCTATTGAAAAGTCTGGAGTAGTTTTGTATCTATGCAATGTCGTTTCCTGTGATTGTTTTCTCTGAGTTGTGTTTCTCTGAGATTGATTATTCTAGATTTAGAACATTATGTTGTGACCAAGTTATTGCAGATATTTATATTATATCGTCAGTTTTATTTTATTTTTTGCTGTGGAAGTTGGCATAGTTTCGCTGGTTTGTATAATTGATGCTAAATCAGCACTCTTATTGTTTTGTCTTGATTATAATTTTGGCATTATCTATTGTGGGCATACCTCCAACTGAGATGATGATTGGACTTCCTCTTCCTCCTCTAACTGGTCTCCGTCGTTACTGTTAGTTTATTATTTCACCACTTATTTATCATGTGTCATCAATTCTTTTATATTTTTATATTGTGGACCATCGAGTTCCCTTCTTCTGCTGTTATTGGCATCCTATCTTTATTGTTCCATCCCACTATGAGTGACTTTTTACAATTTGTAACTGTCCTTTGATATATGGACTGCTTTTTGCATGTTTCATGATATCGAGCCCTCCTTTTTCAGTGTGAAATTATCTGTTATGCATTGATGCAAGCAGTCTTCTAACAATTTAAGTGGTCTTGAGTTTTCTGCTCGAAGATAAATCCAGAGGGAAAAGTAGGTCTGGTACCTTGACTTCAGCAAATTGGAAGAGCATAAATACTCTCTTTTCAACGATGGGATTAGTGTCGGTTTTTCATCCTTTCAGTGTTCATATCAGGGCACCGCAAGCCGTCAAATTGCGTCTGCTGCTTCTTCCATTGCCACCCTCATTAATTTCAATTGTTTTTCACAACATCCTCTTAAATGGTTCTGCAAAAATTGTGCTGGGAATTCAGTGCCATGTGAATTGCTTAGGCGGGTCTCAAATTTTGTTGCAGAGAAAAATTGGGTTATTTCTAAGGGAACTCGCCCAAGAGATGAAAATTAATAGCTTCATGAATTCTATTTTTTATTCAAACCGTTTGTCAAGCTCTACTGTCTTATAATGAAGTGATGGTCATTTACCTATACCGTTGCTTTGTCTTCATCCTGTTGGTAAATGTTATTAACATCCCAGTAATTTTTCTTAGGTTTGATACTTTTATTTTTGTCGATTATTCTGTTATGTATTTGCTATCATAGAAGAGATTGCCGCTTATTTTGTTTTCATGTTTTTATTTCATCTCTGTTGTACTTACGTTAAAGTTAGGAATTTTTTTTATTGTATAGCAATGATTCAAATTATTACATTTGCTGTATGTGCATGAATATTTGTTCTTGTGATCAGGGTTGTGCAAGCGGTCTCAAGCGATTGATATTCTGAGTAAAGAGTGCTTATATGACTATTTTATTCATGGGACATAATTAGTTTTATTCTGTGTGTGATCCGTTCTGTTCTAGTTTTAATCTCCACGTGAACTATTATGTGTTACCGGCTTGATCTGTTATGCGTATGTGATTATGATTCAAAAAGAATTTGTTAGCAGAGGTTGGAATCACTATAAGAATTATGTTGTGCTTTTCAGGAGTAGGGGCTTTTGATTATCAGTGTGTAAGTTTTGATGGATCAATAATAAACATTATTTGTGTATATTTTGTGTGTCTTATTGTTGTGCGCATGCTGATGGATTATTGTCATTGATGTCAAAGATGAACACGACGGTTACTGCAAGTATCATCGATGTCAAAGTGAAAAAAATAAAAAATGACAATGACTATATGGGAATTCATATGTCATAGAAGATAAAGCTACAGTAATCATATGAAGAAGAGGATTAATGCCTCCTACAGATATGGCATAAAATAGAGTCGATAAATAGCAGATCTTCCTGCTGTAAATAAAATACATATTATTGCCGCCAAGTAATAAGTTTATCTGACTTTATACTCTAAGCACAATGAAAGCCCAAGGAGTGCACACAAGTGTTTTGGACGATATCATAACATGTTTTCAAAATCAAATAAATGCTTGCATTGAGCCTGGACTGCCATGTCTCACGATACAAGATGGGACAGTCTGAAATAGCGAAGACGCAGCATGATGATTACAGTGAAAAGGTTATAGTTGTAAAAACAGAGAAATTAGTGACAAAGCACTGGAGATATACAGCAGCAATATTAAATGGCAGCTTGAAGTCAGAGATTGTAAAAGCAACTTCCAGTGATTAGAAATGGACGGTTTCAGAATTCATAAAGACAAGGGAACTACTCAACATATTTTATCAAGCATCACAAGAATCAAGATGGAATTCGAAATATATAACAAATACATTCCATGAATATAATTCAAGTTGTAATCTGCGGTTGTGACAAGACTCTCAGTCTGTGTTGATCAAAGACATTCATAGTGAAGAACGTCAAAGATATGATGAAGTCTAAATCATGCAGAGATCATAATATTCAAACAAGCAAAGCTTATAGAAGTTATGATTCAGCAATTTTCAATGTCATATAAACAGTAATAAACTGAGGAAAATGGAGCCTGATGAAAGACAGGCAGCAACCAATCTCTGGGATTAAATTTGATGGAGACAAAACAGAATTACATCTGAACACCATGACTACAAGAGAGATACAACAGAAGAAGTAAGGATGAGTTGGCAGAAACATAGTCAAAGAAATAATAAAAGTACATAGTCAAAGAAATAATAAAACTATGTACACTGTACATGTCATTCCAGTATAAGAACGATCTCATTAAAATATACAAGTTATATATGTTATTTTGGTTAATGGGGAAACTATAAAATACACCTTTTAGAGTGCGATTAATTTCCATAATGAAGTGCAATGGAAATTACAATATAAATCTCAAAAAGTTAGAAAAGATAATGAATATAGTTGTGTGAAGAACAGTGAGAGGATATAGATCAGATTGGTAAAGCAGAGAAAACTATCTAATGTAGTGAGAAAGAAAAATAAAGAAGAATATCAAAAGATATATGTCAGATGTGAAACAAATCAAAGCATTTCACTAAGGAGTGTTTCAAGTGGATAGAGAGGATAAATGGAGTAAAAGTGGTGATTAAAGTAAATATACACACACACACACACATGTATGTATTTAGATATCAATCAAATATATGTGTCAAGTTTATATCAGATATAGAAGGATATACATATGCATCTGTACACAGGACAATTAGTCGGACCAAGAAGTCCAAGAAGGACATCTTGGTCATGGTATCTTGGAAGTGATGTTTAAAGCACTGCCTCTCAAGCATAGCCACGGAACCAAGGCCCTTATTGACCTGAGGCTGCATGGCGAGTCTCAAGCCGAAATGGGGTCCAAAGAACTTAATCGCTAGGTAAGTATAGGAGGATGTGATCTTAATCTCCCTACCTTGAAAGTAGAAGTAGAGATGAGAGGCCTTCAAGTAGTTGAAGACCAACACTCGGGTCTTGTCCAGGTTCACACCTAATTGCCATGAGTCACAAAAGGAGGCCGATCCATCAAGAAGCTGTTGGAGCCTCTCCGGGAAAGAAGCCAAAAGAACTCATTAACAAGGGAAGGTGCAATCCCTTGTTAATGAGAACAACTCGTTAACAAGGGAAGGTGGAATCCCTTGTTAATGAGAACAACTTGTTAACAAGGGAAGGTGCAATCCCCTAAGATGAACTCATTAACAAGGGATTCCACCTTGAACTTCTCCCTCACAAAGAAGAACTCATTATAGTACATATAAGAGTAACTAAATGTTGAGACTCCCACTGAGAAGGGGCTGCATTCTCATAGCTAATTTACCACAATAAATTACACAAGACTTCAATGCTTGAGCAAACAAGGATCTTTTTCAGTTACACTGCTACTTGAGCTTGCTAATCCTCTATAAAGAACTTAGCATTCTCCATAAGCTGCTCATGCTCCCATTGAATCTCATTTTTTCGTCTTTGAAGAAACAAATTAAAATGACAAATTGAGTAGGATCTTCCTGTTAGAAGATTGGTTGAAAGCATGAATGCTGATGACACTCCTATGGGGGAGTATTGTAGATATGTTACTATGATGATATGTTACATTCATGATTGAGTTTGTCGTTGATGTCAACATGATAGTTTTTTTGTAGTATCTGACAGAAGAACAACGGAAAGATCAAGTTAGTTTGATGTAGAGATGTTGGTTGTTGAAACCTTTGACATTGATGTCAACGGGGGAGAACATTGCATGAAAAACATTATGCTGGGGGAGAAGTATTGCATGAAAAACAACATGGAATGACAGTTTGACAGAAAGCACATTGAGATATATCAATGGGGGAGAATGATTGATGAAGAGGATTTGAAAAAGAAGATTAACAGTCTTTTTTTGGTATTCTTGGAACTAGATGTTTTTCATCTATGTTGTCATTAATGCCAAGGGGCAGATTGTTAGAAGATTGGTTGAAAGCATGAATGTTGATGATATTCCTATGGGGGAGTACTATAGATATGTTACTATGATGATATGTTACATTCATGACTGAGTTTGTCATTGATGTCAACATAGTAGTTTTCTGTGGCATCTGACAGAAGAACAATGGAAAGATCAAGTTGGTACAAATGATTAGTTGAGTGTTTACACTATCCAAGGTTATGGGAGATACTTCTGAGTATCTAGTATACGCAATTAACGTCAGATGAAGAAAGGATAAGTATAGAATAAGTTATGTAAGTTTTGGTGATGTCTGTTCTGAGATAGAGTTTACAGAGGCATGTTCTGGTAAACTTGTTATATCTCTTAGCAGAGTTGATATTTTGAGAATTGAGATTGAGGACACGAAGAAGACATGTTGATGATGATGTGGCTAAGTTCGCTCATCGTAATATTGCATGTATAGAGAGTTATTCAAGTTGCAAGGCGAAAGATCAATGTTATCGCTAAGTGTAACGTGTTCTTAATGTGGCCCTATAATAATTAATTGGGAAGGTCTAACCCCCGACTTAAGGAATTGTTTTGAAGACTTGATATAAAGGAAGGACATTTTCCTTTATGATGGTATGGAATGATATGTTTTTATGTTTGATTATAAGCAACAGAGAGTGCGGAATGCAAAGTTAAGCAGAGTAGTGAGGAAGTGAAGGAAACTTCATTGCCGAGGTTTTATTGAGTGATCCGAGGTTTGATATTTGGATTTGAGGTTCGTGACCTATTCTACAAGGTTTGACAGTGAATTGGTCCGGTTGACAACATAAAGGAAAGGAGATCATAATAGTAAATTACTTGTTTGAGCAGCGAGCTCTTCTTGTAGTTGAAATTCCATGTTTGGGTAGTGGGCTCATCTTGCATACATTGCACTACAATTCCTAACAGGGATTGAAGGTCTCCTAATAGGGACTCTTTGTAGTAAATGTTGTAATAGACTCCTAACAGGGTCCATCCTCTAACAAGGAATATTTATATTAGTACATCATCTTGTGGGCATCATTCCCACCGGGGTTTTCCCTCTGATCAAGGGTTTCCCTAGTCAACATATCTGTTATAATTATCTATGTGCATTTTATTATGGTTGATGTTTGCTTTGGTTGAATGGTTAAGTTTGTTTAAAGAAGATAAATGTTTTAATTGTCAGATAACTGATTCAACCCCCCTCCTCTCAGTTATCTTGGTGGACTATTGTTTTTAACAATTGGTATCAGAGCATCAGGTCCTTGAAGATAAAGTTTAACAACTTTGGGAGATCCATGGCGAACATGTTCAAGAAAGATAGTTCGAAGTTTGATGGAACAAATTATGGCAGCTGGAAGGAAAAGATGAAGACACATTTGTTGTGTATGGGTCTGGGATATTGGATCTTGACAAAATTAGGGAAGACAATCATTGCTGAAAAGGATTTGGAAATTTGCACTGAGGTAGAAAGAGATCTTTTCATGTGTGACATCAGAGCTAGAGAAGCACTATTCACTGCACTTCTTGAAATTGAGTACAATCAGGTAAAATCACTTGCTACTTCACATTTGATTTGGAAAGCTTTGGAAAATAGTTTTGAGGGTGATGCACATTCTAAGAAGTCGAGGTTACAAAGTTGGATTTGTGCATTTTAAGATGCTAAGATGATGGAAGATGAATCTCTAGAGAACATATATAGGCAGGATATTAGAAATTACTGTAGGTATTAAAGCTCAATGAGGAACCAAAGAAGATGACGAGGTTATATGGAAGATATTGAAGACTCTAACACCACCATTTAAGTCAGTAGTTCAGATGATACATTTATTGATATCTTGTACCAAAGATTTCACAAAGGAGTCATTGCTTGGAAGACTTGAAGCAATTGAGAATGAGCTCAGACAGACCAGAGAATTGACCAAAATAGAGACAACTTTCAGTGCCTTGAATATTTGACCTACTCTATCAAGGAGCACAAGTGCTAGAGGAGGTTTTGCTAGTAGCAGTAGATCTGAGGAAGATATAAAGATTGAAGGAGTAGCCCTCCTGGTAAAAAGAGAAAAAAGGAGGTAAGAAATTTTTCAAATGTTGGACTTGTGATGAATATGGTCCTTATGCATCGTCCTAAAAGAGAGAAAAAGTATAAGGGAAATTACAAAAGTAGAAAAGATAGAGAGTGTTTGTATGCAAATGAAGACAATGATTCTGATGCACAAGCATTAAGTGCCAGTGATGATGAAATTGGATTTGTAGCAATTAAAGAAGAAAGTCCAGAAAAGGTAGCTTTGGTGTCATAGGTTGAGAAGAAATATAATTGGATAATTAACAGTGGTTGTTCACATCATATGACTGGTGACATGGACAAGTTTGTTGACCTCAAAAGTCAGGATAGAGGAATTGTCAGAGTTGAAAACAATGCAGCATCCCAAGTTAAAGGTATTGGATTTATAACTCTTGATGGTAAAACTAACGCTAAGGATGTATACTTTGTTGATGGTTTAAAGCACAATTTTTTGAGTGTTGGACAACTAGTAGACAAAGGTTATCAGTTGCAGTTCACAGAAAAGACATGCATGATCAAAGATAAAGATGGAAAGGTAATTGGAACGAGAACTAGATCTAGAGGTAATGCATTTCAGCTGAATCATACTGAAATGACATGTTTGGTTGTAAAGATAGATGACAATTGGTTATGGCATAAGAGATTTTGTCATATAAACTTTGATAGTATTGTGACGACTAGTGGAGTGTTTGCAGTTAGAGATTTGCCGAAGATTGTAAAGCCTACTAACACTATTTGCAAGGAGTGTGTTTTGGCTAAACATAACAAAACTTCTTCTCCCAACAAGAAGTTTACTACTACAACAAAGGTAGAGATTGTACACACATATCTCAGTGGTCCTACAAAGACTAAAGGATTCTATGGTGAAAGGTACTTTATGATTCTAGTTGATTGTTTTTCTAGAATGATGTGGATTACATTTCTTAAAGAGAAATCTAAGGCATTTGATAAGTTTAAGATATTCAAGAATAGGTTTGAGAATGAATTTGATATGAACATTAAATGTTTAAGATCAGATAGAGGAGGAGAATTTACTTTGAATGAGTTTAACATGTTTTGTGAAGAAAATGGAATTAAAAGACAGTTATCAGCTCCAAGAACCCCTAAACAGAATGGCATTGCATGGAGAAGAAACAAGTCAGTTACAGAATCTGCAAGAGCTATGTTAGCAGAGAATGATGTATCCAAAACATATTGGAGAGAAGTTGTGAATACAACAGTCTACACTATGAACAGAGTGCAATTCAGCAAAGACAAAAACAAGACCCCTTATTAACTGCAGTTTGGTCACTCACCTACAGTTAAGTATTTTAGAATTTTTGGTAGTAAGTGTTATATCAAAGGAGATGATGATATTGCTGAGTTTGATGCTAGAATTAATGAAGGTATGTGTTACCTATTTTTTGCCTCTCGCCAAAATTTGAATTTAAATACTTCAGCCCACCCAACGGTCACTCCCCATCTTTAGTATTATTTAAACTCCTTGGAAATGCAAAATAAAATGATTAAACTTTGTGATATTTCTTTTTCCAATTTGTTTCCGTTGGCCTGCAACTTTCCGTGCCGTCAGATCTTGCATAGATCTACGGATGTCACGTACTCGCTATGAAAAGTTGCAAGGTTGTTTGCCATAGCGATGTAGTGACCGTTGGAGAATTTTGTTGTGGTACTGAAGAATAAAGTTTGGCGCCGTTTTTTGGTAACCCGTCGGAGCTCGCTATATCGCTATCGGGAAGTTTGTAATTTTTGCCAGAAGCGAGGTAGCGACATGCCTGAAAATAAAAAACACGACAGGGTAAAAAAAAAATGATGTCATTGGAAATTAAATAATATATATGTGTGCCAACATGTTAAGCCAGCTCAGCGACAACAGCACCTGGACCCACGCCCCCTCCATAAAACATATAAATTTTTTTGATCATTAGATCAATCTTGGATCTAAGATCGTTGCTATCTCGCTATGGTGAGTTGCACGAGGGTTACGAACAATGACATAACGACAAGGGACCCACCATATTTCTCTTAAGTAATGTATTGATGTCTTCCACACGATCAATGAGAATCTACGATGGTCATTATCTTGCTATGGCAAGGTGCTCACTTTTTATGTATAGCAAGATAGTGATTTAGTGACAGGTGTCCTTGCAGGCCCGGGGAGATAACGTTATAGTTAGCATTGGCAGAAAGGCTGGCAGTTATGTGACATTGCAGTCAGGGTTTTAAGAAGGTGGCTTGGTTGGTCAGTTAGATGTGGTCAAACTCGGGAAGACCTTGCAGGTGGCAAAATGAAATAAAATAATTGGTCCACGTGGCCCATTTTGGTGGCAGAGTTCGGTTGACTGTTTGACCTTTGCTGATTCACGAGCTAGAAACGAAGGAGATCAAATTTTCTTGCGCGATCTGATCCTTGTGATCAATGCCAACCACTTCCGAGTGAATGCTGCACTCCACCACCTCTAATCCTACCCTTCTACTTGGTTAGAATGGTTTAATGGCGCCGTTTGTTGTCTTCTCGAGGCCCTGTTTCGACAAAATATCAGATTTCATGGTATTTGAATCTGTGCTAGGGTTGGATTTGCCCTAGATCTGCATGATTATTTTTTGTAGGACTTAATGGCGGTGGTTGTGGAGTAACTTCAGTTAGAGGACATCTCAGTTATGCCTGAACTATAAAGACAATTTTTGTAGATTTTGGTGTGGTCGATTCTTCTTTGTTTTCTCTGATATTGCTCTGCAATTTCATTTGTAAATTCCCTTTGCCTTTGAATTATATGTATTCTGTCTTATCTCCTTCAGCCATTGATGTAAAGTGCAAGAACTATTTGCTTCTCATTGGTGTATTGTGGATATCTGCAATCTCATATTGACTGTATCTCTTTTGGCCTAGGAATGATATATAAGTGAATCCTTTCTTTCCTTGTGTCATCCATTTGGGTTTTCTGATCTGCATGTGGTTGTTAGATTAAAACAAGTCTGAATGTGTATATCTTTTGGTGTCATGATGGTTCAATAGTGCATATATGGGCAGAGATTGGTTTGAACACTCTATTTTGGTGCATCACCTCCTTAGGTTAGAGTAGGTAGATTTGCTTTCATGCATTCCATTCTCCCTTTTCCTCTCCAATAGTAGTTAGGTGCATCCTGATAGTAAAGGAAGTCTGCCTTCTTCGGAGACTCAACCTCATAGTTCAAGTCCCACAGCTTGGAGGTTGTTTCCACATTTCACAAGGTTGTCCTTAGGTAAAAACTTTGGACAAGGGTGCAAACCTTTGTAACAACAGTTTTTGGCACACTCGATGGGACTTTATTCAGAAAATTTCAAGTCTACTGGTGTCAAAAAGAAGATTTCAAGATTAATACCGAGGAGATAGTATTGGCTTCGGTGTTCAAGCTTTCAAGAGGCTCATTCTTCAAGTACTTGGTGACTATGAGCTTCAAATACATCTAGTCCCAGACTAAAGTTGCAGTAATTCATGCCTAAAGTTGAAACAAGGGCATCTTCTAGATGTAAATTTCAGTACCAAGAGCTTTCATTTTCAAATCCTAGAAGAAGACTAGAGTATCTTTATCACCAATTAGGAGTGCAATAGCAACAAATACACTTGCAAGATCTATCTCTACTCCTCCTACTGTTAGATCTCAGCTTAGATTACCATCAGCACATATCAATAGATCACTTGTCTATATGGCATAGCTTGGAGCTCATGCTTTTGCCACCTTTAATGGTGGAACTCCTCTTTTATTGGCCCAAAGACATGACATACCAATAGCTGCACTCAAAAGTATACCAGAATTTAGAGGTGAAACTTCTATCTCTCCTTTAGAACACATTCAAGAAGTTGCAAATGTTTGTAATATCCATGGTATTACAAAGGATGATGTTGCAGTTAGGCTTCTAGCCTCATCCTTGAAAGGAAAAGCACTACAATGGTATAGAGGTTTGGCTCATGGTTCTATAATAGATTGGGATGGATTAGGAGCAGGACAAAGGTGACCATTTGTCACTTTTAGAACAATTGACTACTATAAAAAGAGCCCCCCATGAATGTATGATCGATTTCAACTATAGATTTCAAAAGACATGGGATAGAATACCTACTTCAGTAAAGCCTACCCCTGGTAATGCCTTCTTGCATTACCTTAGAGCTTTTAACAGTGACATTGCTACTACAATCCAAACTATGGGAGGAGATACCTTGCCTAATGCTTATGACATAGCAATAAAGTCAGAAAACATCCTAATACAAGGAGGTAAGCTAGCTCCAAGGCCTCCTATGCCTTTCTTTCCCGATGTTCCAAATCACCAACCAGCAATGGCTCCTCTTCCCACAACTTCCACATCACAATCCCTTGCTCCAGTCCCTTAACCTTCCACATCTTCAAATGGAATGGATGAAATCAAGGAAATGATGCAATCTATGATGATGAACATAGATAAAAGACTGCAGGGCCAAGAGAAGAAGTTGGAGGATAGCTTCTCTGTGATGTAGAAAGTGAGCAACAAGGCGGTGACTTTAGAGAGGCAGCAAGCTCATGGTAGCAAGGCTCATCAATTGCAATATCAAACTCTGAACAGTGGTAGGCCTCCAAATCATAATCATGGGAACAATTCTTTTGATCAGAATAGACAGAATAGCCATGCTTCAACCTCAAATGTAAACTAAAGTAGGGCCATAGTCCCTCAAAACAACATGGCCCAAGATCAGGATTTTTGTCCCTCCTATAACTACTCCTATGCCCATTGCATGTGTCAGAAGGTTGAATCTTATTTGGCTTTGACCATCCAAGAGCTTGCAATAGGACAATCATACAAGGAGGACCAATTTAAAGAGGCCTCGTATATGCAAGGACAAGGTGATTGCTCCTTTATGAATCATTAGGTGGAGGAACATTGTAATGCAAACTAGGATTCCATTGCTCACAACACTAGGAGCAAGAGAAGAGCTATTGAAGATGCTACCCCTCCTCCTCCCAATCAGGCCTCAACTTCAAATGCAATACCTCATGATCAATCAGCAAATGATCAATCAAATACCCTTCAATAACAAATGAAGAAGACAAATGTGAATATTTCCATGTGGGATGCTATCGCTACTATACCCATGCAAAAGGGGTTGTTGCAACAAGAATTGGAAAGTATTGAACCAAAGGATCCGCCACCCAGCATGGAAAGTGCCACAAGCCTAGTGCAACCATCAAGGGAGGAAGAAACAAATAAAAACGTTAGACCCCCTTCATTTTATGTTTCTCTAATTATAGGGGATAAACTAGTCCACAATTGCATGATTGATTTAGGGGCTAGTAGTTCAGTGATGCCTAGGTGTGTTGCTGATGCTTTGGGAATGAAATATGAACCCATTGTTAGGAATGTATTACAGTTGGATGGTAGTACTGTCAAGACTGTAGGGATCCTTAGGAATGTAGAAATGGCCCTACATGCATGCCCTAGTTGTACTGTAACACACGATATATTCGTTGCTGAAGTCAAGCCACATTTTGCCATCTGCCTGTCAAGAGACTTCATTGCCCAAATATGTGGTTACATATCTTCTGATTGGTCATATATGTCTTTTAGAACAAGATATGGGGCCAAAGCTTCAATCAGAGCAGAGCCTCAAGCCCTTCATCATACTAAACCCTACACCCCTAATCTCATCAACATGAATTGCACTATCCTAGAAATGGATGAGAATGACATAATGAATGAGCCTACTACTTCCCTAGCAGAGATACCTGATTTTCTCTTAGATGAATGGGCTAATGCATATCAATTTGATTCTATGTCAGAAACCCTTGAGATAGGCCTTAGTACATATTGTATATTAGAGAATGATGCTCTAGTTCCCAATCTTGTGGAGACTAAAGAAGATGTGAGTGGGATATGGAGTATGTACTTTGATGGGTCAAGGAATAAGAATGGATCAGGGGCTAGTGTGATGTTGATTTCTCCTGCACAAGTACGGTACTACTTCTCCTTTAGGCTCCAATTTAGTTGCACTAATAATGTGGCTGAGTATGAATCCTTGATTCAAGGTCTCCTACTTGCTCAGAAAAGAGGAATTCAAGCCTAAAGCGTATATGGAGATAGTGAGTTGGTGGTTAATCAAGTGAGAAATCAGAATATCACCAAGAATGGTTTGCTCAAGTCTTATAAACATAGGGTATGGGATTTGCTTGAGGGTTTCAATGCATTTAATATTCAAAGCATCCCTAGAAAAGAAAATAGATATGTTGATAGACTCGCAGCAATAGGTGCATCTTATGATGTGCCAGGGAATCTTGAGGAGAAGAAGAAGCAACAAATCAAGATGGTAGTAAGGCCTGCCATCCTTGATAACAACATCCATTGGCAAGTGTTTGAATCTGATGAACAAATTGTAAGCTTCTTGCAGAATGAAGCAGAGTTTTCAGATAGAAACCAGTCGAGACTGCAGGATCAGTATAGTGATCAAATCATTAATCTCAGTTCCAACAAATTGCCTAAGGGTCTCATTACCTTAGAGAGTGTTTTTAATCCTGATGACCAAGCAAGAGGCAGAGTCATGAACTTAGTTGCTGACGAAGATGATCACACCCCAGTCATGGTTGCTGATGGAAAATCCTTAAACATGGGGAAGGTATGTTCGGAGATTGAGCAAGAAAGTTTTATTCATCTATGTCAAGAATTTAATGATATATTTGCTTGGATTTATGATGATTTTAAGGATTTTGACTCAAGGTCGTTTCAGCATACCATAGATTTAATTGATCATGTCAAACCAGTAAGACAAAAACAGAGGCCAGTGAATCCCAAGATTGAACCCTTAATGAGAAAAGAGCTATCCAAATTGATTGAGGCCGATATAATTTTCCCCATCAAGCACTCGTCATGGGTAGCAAACCTTGTCCCCGTTAGGAAGAAGAATGGAGAAATTAGATTGTGTGTGGACTTTAGGGACCTTAACCAAGCTTCCCTTAAAGATCACCATCCTCTCCCTTCCATGGAGCAGATTTTGTCCAAGGTCAGTGGTTCAAAGAGGTTTTCATTTCTTGATGGATTTTCTGGCTACAGTCAAGTACTTGTCAAAGAGTTTGATAGGTACAAGACTGCATTCACTACCAAATGGGGTACCTATGCTTATTGTAAGATGCCATTTGGGCTAACCAATGCAGGCGCTACATTTTAGAAGGCAATGGAAATGGCCTTCAAAAATGTGATCGAAAAGTTTGTATTAGTTTACCTTAATGATATCACAGTGTATTCAAAGAGTGTAGAAGATCATTTTGATCATTTGACACAGGTGTTCTCAAGGTGTAGAGAGTTTGAGATATCCCTTAACCCAAGCAAGTGTGTCTTTGCTACCAATCAAGGAAAATTATTAGGACACATTGTATCTGAGGATGGTTTAACCATTAATCCAAAAAGAACAAAAGCAATACTTGCTCTCCCTCTTTCTAAACATAAGAAAGGGTTGCAAAGTTTCCTCGATAGGATGAATTTTGTGAGAAGATTTATCCCTAATCTTGCTACCATGGTAAAACCCCTTACAGCTATGCTCGAGAAAAGTATGGTCTTTGCATGGACCAAGGAAGGGAAGGAAACTTTTGAAGAGATCAAGGTAGCCATAGCCTCAGCCCCCACTCTCATTAATCCAAATTTTGAAAAGGATTTCATCCTTTATACCCTAGGTGGTGAGTCAAGTATTTCTGCTGTCTTGACTCAAACAAATGATAAAGATGAAGAGCAGCCCATAGCCTTCTTTATTGAACGGCTTAAAGAGTATGAAGACAAATACAGCTATGTAGAGAAGCAAACCCTTGTAGTCATCAGAGCTTTAAAGAAATTTAGACACCTTCTGTCTCATAATAAGATTCATTTGTTAGTACCCCATGCTAGTGTGAAGGAATTCCTTTTAAGCAAAGATATTAGTGAGAAGAGAGCTGGTTGGATTACTAAAGTAATGGAATATGATGTTGACATTCAGATCACCAAGCTGGTAAGAGGGAAGGGGTTGTGTAAACAGATGATATCATGTCAGGAATCGGATGAGGAAGTCGCTATGATACTAACAGAACAACAAGAAGCAAGAAATGATGACCCAAGGAGTTGGATGGATGATATGAGGAATTTCTTATTAGGCAATGGATATCCTCAAGGATTAGATAGAACTAAAAGGAGATAGTATAGATTACAGTCAATTCTTTATGTTATAGTTGATGGTATCCTTTTCAGGAAAGATTTTAATGGAGCTCTATTAAGATACATTGACATAGACCAAGTTGAAAGAATGATCAGAGAGCTTCATGATGGTCTTGATGGTGGTCACTTCTCAACAAGGACAATTTCAATGAAGGTCATGAGGGCTGGTTACTATCAGCCATCCCTGTTCTATGATTGTCATAGGTATGTGAGGAAGTGTGAAAAATGTGCCTTCTTCTCTGGTAAGCAAAAGCTTGCAGCTCTTCCTCTTCATCCCATTCAGGTGGACCAGCCTTTTGCTTAATGGAGATTGGATTTCATAGGTCCTATCAATCTTTCTTCCAGTTCTGGTCACAAATGGATTTTAGCTGCTACAGATTACTTCACCAGATGGACAGAGGCAATTGCATTGAAGGACGCCACAAAATTTTTAGTTGTTGAGTTCCTTGACGGAATTGTGACCAGGTTTGGTGCCCCTTCAACCATTATTTCTCATAATGCAAAATCTTTTGCAGGAGCTCAGATTTGTGCGTGGGCAGTTGACCATAATATCTAATTAAGCACATCCTCAAACTATTATCCTTAGGGTAATGGTTTGGTTGAGTCGTCCAACAAAAACCTAATTAGGATTATGAAAAGAACTATAGAGGATAACCAGAGGTGTTGGCATCAAAAGTTGAGGACTGCACTGTGGGCTGATAGAATAACACCTAAAAGGTCAATAGGAAATTCACCATTTATGTTGGTATATGGCAGAGAAGCAAGGCTTTTAATTACATTAGAAATCCCATCCCTAGAACTAGCTCATCAGCTGGAGCTAATTGAAGATGATGCCATGACGGTGAGAATGGCAGAGCTGATGGAGCTGGAAGAGAAAAGAAGTTAGGCCATGCAGACCCTAGAAACACATCAGCAACAGGGGAAAAGGAGCTTTGACAAGAAGGCTAGGGTCAGAACCTTCAGAGAAGGTGATTTAGTTTTGAAATGGGATGCAGACAGGGCAAAACCAGGGAGACCGTAAAAATTTGACGCACTATGGAGTGGTCCCTATCTGATTGTGAGTTGCAAGCAGGCCAATGGTTTTCAATTAAGCAAGCCTGGTAGTGAAATTTTGCCTATCCCAATTAATGGGATCTATCTCAAACCATGTTTCTGACAGGGTTTGGGGTTTCATGTGCAAAGGTAGTTTAGTTTTCTTTCTGTTGGTTTCCTGCTTTCCAAGAAGTGCACGGGCACAAATTTCTTTATGAGATAGCCAGTTTTTTCGAAGTTTTGAAGGTTGCTAAAGTTTTTTTGGTCTCTGGTTCCAGTTGTAGAGGGCAGGTTTTCCAGGGTTTTGTTCCCATAGAGGTAGGGTTAGGGTTTCACAGTGCACTGATCCAAATCTTTTACGACTATAGCCCAATGGGTGCATAAGGTCACTGGTCACACGCATAGCTGGCTTGCGTCCCCTCTGAGTCACCAGAAATGTTACCTATTTTTTGCCCCCCGCCAAAATTTGAATTTAAATATTTGAGCCCACCCAACAGTCACTCCCCATCTTTAGTATTATTTAAATGCCCTGGAAATGCAAAATAAAACGATTAAACCTTGTGATATTTCTTTTTCCAATTTGTTTTCGCTGGCCTGCAACTTTCCGCGCCGTTAGATCTTGCATAGATCTACGGATGTCGTGTACTCGCTATGAAAAGTTGCGAGGTTGTTTGCCATAGTGATGTAGCGACCATTGGAGAATTTTGTTGCGGTACTGAAGAATAAAGTTTGGCGCCGATTTTTTGGTAACCTGTCGGAGTTCGCTATATCGCTACGAGGAAGTTTGTAATTTTTGCTAGAAGCGAGGTAGCGACATGCCTAAAAATGACAAACACGGCAAGGTAAAAAAAAATGATGTCATTGGAAATTAAATAATATATGTGTGCCAACATGTTAAGCCAACTCAACGACAACAGTACTGTTGATGCGAGTTTTGTACCACTTACATAACATATTAGGATTTGAATATTCAATACGAGATATTAAACATGCAACTCTTCTCTTGAAAAGTTAATGCTCATGAGACATGAGTATAACTCCAATGTTCCTTACACCGTTGGATACTCGCTCAGTTTTATCGATGTGATTTGCTGATAATCACGTAGGTGGCCTTACGTAAATTGTTGAGGATGACTTGGACTTTGATGGGATGAAGGTGATGGTAGCTCGGTTTGTGAAATGTGTGGAAGTAGATAATGTTGATGGTCGCGATGATGGATGGTGTGTCTGTCGATGATGATGTTGATGGAAAGCGGTGGTGGTGGAAGGTGAATGGATGAGCTCTAATACTTAACTTACTTCTCTAACTTGCTTCTCTAAGCTTCGACTACACAACTACTCACTATCCTACTCCTACTCCTATGAATGGAAGGTTAGCAAATGGACGGGGATCGAACCTAATGAGAGCTGACCAGTGGCCTCACTTCCACAGGTGCAATGATAAACTAGCTTACCACACAAAGCTTCGCAACTAGCCGCTAGGATGCTAGTGGTCTAGTATTGATCCCTATCAAACATTTACCAATGCTACCATACAACTATTCATCTACTTTAACTTCACTTAAACAACTTCAAATGCAACCAACTTTAACAACTTGAAAGAAAAAAAATCTAAGTGGAAGTAGAAAACATGCAATAACACCCAATGTTCTTGATCAACATGCCAATCGCAACAATGAAAAAGAGAGCAATTTTGGTATTATTTTCGCAACAATTTCTCCGACCCTTTACAAATGAGAGCAAATGGCCTTTTATAGGGGCCAGAAATACAACAGACGGTGGAGATTAAAAGAAGATCAACGATCCAAATTGTATCCTCAAAACCCTAATTAGGGTTGCCACCCCATCGGCCAATGAGAAGCTGCCACCTCATCAATGGGCCAATGAAAAAGTGCAAAAAGTGGCAACCAATGAGAAGGCACCAAAATGGTGGCCAATCAGAAATAGACACGCGTCCTATTCTAGAAGAAAGGGAAATTGCCACTTGGGCTTACATCAAATGATCTTCTAATATAAATCTTCCCCTTTCTTTCATCTTCTTAGCTAAGGAAATGAACTTAGCTAGTCTTTCATTAACTTCTCCCATAGGAGGACAAGGTGTGTGCTTCGCCTTGAGTTCCATTGACTTTGCCACGCTTTTCGCTGCTTGTAGTATCTTTTCGTGATCCTTCTCATATTCCTTTGCAAATCCAATAAAAGTGCTGAGAGAGGAAAGGGTGCCCAAATGCTTTCTCTTGATAGCAACCTTTCCCAACTCATCCAATCTCGATCCAAAATTTGTTTCATTGACATCCTCTTCTCTAATATCCTCAAAATCAAGTGCCACTCCAACGTCGCTCATCATGGTTGAAATGGAAGTGTCGACGTTTGGACTGTGTCGTGCAATCTCATTATGTATCTCCTCAAGTGTTCTAAATCTTACCTCTTGGCCTCTAGCCTCAATTATACTTTCTCTTGATGGTGCTGCATGCTGTCTCTTGGCTGGAGGCTCTGGATGTTCTTTGCCCTTCTCTACCTCCAAAACTTTCTTCTTGCCGTTTCTAATTATTTCCTGTTGCCGGCCATTTCCTTCATTCCAGTGCCCAACTGATTCTGTTTGTCTTTCTTTTGGCTTCATCATCTCATAGGTAAGGGGAATCCTTTGTCTTTGTAGCTTCCTTAGTCCTTCATTATACCATGATTCGGTATGTAAATCCACTACCCTTGTAACTGCTTCCAAGGAAGGATCTTGATGATCATCCCAATCCACTGGATTCAATTTTGTTCCTTATACTGTATCATAGTCTTTTCTCAACACATTTCCATCATCCTCAAGTTGATCCAGAATATCAAGGCCTCTCCATCTAGTAGCCCTCATCATGTTCACCGACAGCCTTGAGAAAGCTAGTTTTCTCACATGAAAGTCATCTTTGGCATTGGCCCAAAAGTCTTCTATGGTGGGAACATGCTTGAATTCGTTTCCTTGAGATGCCTTGATAAGACCATTAGGGTCAAACCCTTCCCTTGCTCTGTACCATCCTAGATGATACCAATCCAATTCCTTTTCTGCGGCTTCAAAGGAGGCCCGATTTGGGCAACTATCATTGCTAATTATGATTGAGAATGAGATGCCTGTTTTTTCTTCGTCTCTCAATTTTCTATCATAGTGCTCAAGTTGTCTAGCCAATTCTAACAAAACTACCTTGTCGGGTGGGTACCTTGGAAGCCTCTTGGGACAAATTGTACTTCCTACCACTCTAATGTATGTAAACTGCGGAAATTGGATGAACCAACTCCCAAACTTCTTAATTCTTGTCTCTGCTTCTGATGAAAGTCTCTTAGCCGGTGTCCCTTGTAATACCCTTACTGTCTTCATGGCAAAGGCATTGCAAAATATCTTATAATCTTTGTTATTGTGTAAATGGAGCTGCGGATAGCATTCATGTACTAAATATTGCCTCGGTCCGCTACCAACTTCTCCTAAGGCCTTAAGTCCCAGACTTTTGTACAATCTAGCAATTAGGTAGAACAGATAGGAGCTTATGTAGAATTGCCTTTGGTTTTGCACGATTTTGAATTACAATTCTAAGTTCTCGCTTATGATCTTGGCCCAAATAAACCTTCTTTTCCCTTTCTCAATCTCATCAATGAAGAAGTACATCCAGTTTTCAAATCTTGTTCCTTGAGCTAGGCCCATGATTCGACTGAGCAGAACAACGAGATCACCATATTCTGGTTTGAAATCTGCCATTGTAAGCCTAGATGATCTGTTAACTCCTTTCCTTCCCTCACGTATCCAATTCTGTTTTAGATGCGTGTAGTAAGCTTGTTGGTTATCTTGAAATGATTTAGTTACTTGGTCCATCATTACAATTGTCATGCCCATTTACTGGGGAATGTTAAATGTTTCTTCAATCGCTTGTTCGCCAATGCTGGCCAACACTCTCTTCCCTTCATCAAAAATGATGGAATTACTGTTTAGATCAAATCTGGATGCACATTCCATAATCAATTCTGGACAAGGCAATGTGGGAGGAAAAGCTGTTGCGTGTACAATACCACTCTTGTAAATCTTTTTTGCCAAGGGGGATTGTCCTTCCTTCAGTCTGTCCCTCATCCGTATCATGTCCACTGTACAGATATTGGTGTCGATTATTCTCTTCATTTTCGAGAAGAAGGAAGTATTGGGCATCATATCCTCTTTGTCTTTCTTAGTGTTTGCCCGCTTGGGATTCTTACTTGCACTATCATCCTTCATGCTTGTCGCCCTATTACAGGATGTTAGAGTGGTGGACCAAAAGGCAAGAAGAACCAAGCGGAGCAATCCTTAGACTAGAACGAAAGATGGATGTCAGCTTAAGCACTCCTTGCAACTCTAGATGATGAAAATTCACCTTAACCGATAAACTTACAACGACTGTTCGGAACCTAGGATATGACTTTCAAGTAGTTCAAATCCCTTTGCAAATTATAAATTTACACTCCTAAAACTATCCAACACTTGCCTTCTATGCAAAAATCAAACTTTCATATGTATCTCTTCTCCCAACAAAATTGCCAAAATCTAGTATAAAATGGAGTCCTAAGTTGAAAAAAATCAAACCTTCACCATGAATTGCTCAAAAATCAGAATCAGATCTGCCTCAATAAAATGCCAAGAATGGAAAATTTTGCCTTTGTCTCAAATTCGCCCATGCATGAAGTCTGAAATCTGCCCAAAATGCTACCTAGGGCACAAATCGCAGCCCACAAATGGAGGAGAAAACCACCAAAATATGCAAGAATCTGCCCACAAGAAAAATCGCCAAGGTCTGAAAATGGAGAAGTGCAAGCAAAAGTTGCCCAAGCATGCAAAAAACTGCCTTCCACTAAATTCGCTCCCACAAAATTCGCCCAAATTTGGAAAAAAATCTGCTCCTCCACAAAATTCGCCCACATGGAGAGGAAGAAATGATTTGTGAAAATGAGATGGGGAGGAGACTCCCTTTATAGCCAATTTTCTTTCTCCATAAAGCTGGCCTACATGGTCTAGGAGAAAACAAAAAACAAAAATTAAATTCAAGTTAAGGCCCACAATTAAATACTTAGCTCAAAAAAGTTAATTTTGCCAAAAGAAAATTGCACTTTTAAATTTACCAATTAGCTCCAATTGCAAAACGAAATTAAATGGCCTTGAGGGTGTTAAATATTTTCATTTAATGAGGGTTTAGTAATTAATACGTCATTAAATTTGGATTTTGGCTAACCAAAAGCCATTTTTTTAATATTAAATTACTAAATTCATTAAAAGCTTAAAAGTTTTCAAGGCAATTAATCCAATTAAAGCCAATTTTTTGCAATTTTCTACCAAATCGATTTTGCCAAGCTAAATATTAAAAAATTAAAATTGCATTTAGAACCAAAAATCGATTTTTTGCACTTTTCCTCAACAAAATTAAAAAAAATTTACCAAAGAAAAATTTGAGATTTTCCAAAAACTTAAGTCTAATTAAAATTTCTTTTTTGAGAATTATCCAAATTTACAGAGTTAAAACCAAATTTTCAAAAGAAAACGTCTAAGTACAAAATTCACAACCTTATCCTGCCAAGTTGAAATTAACTTAGAAAATTATTCGGCCTAAGGATAAAATTGATAGCTCTGGAAAATCAAGTTGAAACAGGGTGAAAATAAGCTAAGCCTCCCAAATTTGTCCTGAAGGTGCCAAGGCGTGAAATTTTCAAAATTCAAAAAAAATTTTGGGCAATCTAAAAATTTGCCGAGGTGATTAAAATAAAAAGGGGGTCCCCAAGATTTGGGACGATGTGTGAAAACTTCACAACAAGTACTTGGACCCACGCCCCTTCCATAAAACATATAAAAAATTCTGATCGTTAGATCAATCTCGGATCTACAATCGTCGCTATCTTGCTATGATGAGTTGCACGAGGGTTACGAACAACAACATAGCGACAAGGGACCCACCATATTTCTCTTAAGTAATGTATCGATGTCTTCCACACGATCAATGAGAATCTACGATGGTTGCTATCTCACTATGGCAAGGTGCTCACTTTTTATGTATAGCGAGATAGCGATTCAGCGACATGTGTCCTTGCGGGCCTGGGGAGATAACGTTACATTTAGCATTGGCAGAAAGGTTGGCGGTTATGTGACATCGCGGTCAGGGTTTTAAGAAGGTGGCTCGGTTAGTCAGTTAGATGTGGTCAAACTCGGGAAGACCTTGCAGGTGGCAAAATGAAATAAAATAATTGGTCCACGTGGCCCATTTTGGTGGCAGAGTTCGGTTGACTGTTTGACTTTGCTGATTCACGAGCTAGAAACGAAGGAGATCAAATTTTCTTGCGCGATTTGATCCTTGTGATCAATGCCAACCACTCTTGAGTGAATGCTGCACTCCACCTCTGATCCTACCCATCTACTTGGTCAGAATGGTTTAATGGCGCCGTTTGCTGTCTTCTCGAGGCCCTGTTTCTGCAAAATATCAGATTTCATGGTATCTGAATCTGTGCCAAGGTTGGATTCACCCTAGATCTGCATGATTATTCTCTGTAGGACTTAATGGCGGTGGTTGTGGAGTAACTTCAGTTAGAGGACATCTCAATTATGCCTGAACTATAAAGGCAATTTTTGTAGATTTTGGTGTGGTCGACTCTTCTCTGTTTTCTCTGATATTGCTCTGCAATTTCATGTGTAAATTCCTTTTGCCTCTGAATTATATGATATTCTGTCTTATCTCCTTCAGCCATTGATGTAAAGTGCAAGAACTATTTGCCTCTCATTGGTGTATTGTGGATATCTGCAATCTCGCATGACTGTATCTCTTTTGGCCTAGGAATGATATATAAGTGAATCCTTTTTTTCCTTGTGTCATCCATTTGGGTTTTCTGATCTGCATGTGGTTGTTAGATTAAAGCAAGTCTAGATGTGTATGTTTTTTGGTGTCATGATGGTTCAATAGTGCATATATGGGCAGAGATTGGTTTGAACACTCTATTTTGGTGCATCACCTCCTTAGGTTAGAGTAGGTAGATTTGCTTTCATGCATTCCATTCTCCCTTTTCCTCTCCAATAGTAGTTAGGTGCATCCTGATAGTAAAGGAAGTCGGCCTTCTCCGGAGACTCAACCTCACAGTTCAAGTCCCACAGCTTGGAGGTTGTTTCCATGTTTCACAAGGTTGTTCTTAGGTAAAAACTTTGGACAAGGGTGCAAACCTTTGTGACAATAGTATGTTTCTTGGTTATTCATTGAAAAACAAGGCTTATAGAAGTTATAATCAGAGAACTAAGACTATTATGGAAAGTGCAAATGTGAGAATTGATGAGAAATTTAAAATACAAGAGAGAATAATTGATTACAATTCCGATGATGATGTTGTTACTAAGCCAAGGAATGATGAAGTATTTCTTGAGACTAACAATGATTTGTAAAATGAAGGAGAGCCAAGGGAAGAAGAAAGCTCGGAACCTTCAGTAGAGCCAAGAGTTGAGATAGCAACTCCTACTTCTAGAAAGAATATGATCATTACCCATCCGAGCAGATCATCAGAAACAAAGACAAAGGTGTGATGATAAGAAGCAGAGTAAATGAAGAACTATGCTCGATATTTCAAGTTGAGCCTAAGAATGCAGATGAAGCATGTAAAGATGATTATTGAAAAAAAGCCATGAAAGAGGAATTGGATCAAATAGTAAAGAATGAGACATGGGAATTGGTCCCCAGACTAACAGAGAAGAATGTGATATGAACTAAATGGGTATTTAGAAACAAGATGAATGAACAAGGCGAAGTTGTAAGAAACAAAGCAAGATTGTTATGTAAAGGTTACTCACAACAAGAAGGGATAGATTATGAGGAGACTTATGCTCCAGTGGCTAGAATAGAAGCAGTAAGATTATTCTTAGTTTGTAGCACAAAAGAAATTCGAAGTATATCAGATGGATGTCAAGTAAACATTTCTGAATGGAGAACTTGAAGAATAGGTATACATTGAGCAACTCTGAAGGATGTCTTTTGATAGATGACAAGGACATAGTGTGTAGACTGAGGAAAGCATTGTATGGATTGAAGCAAGCACCCAAAACTTAGTATGCAAGGTTGGATAAACATTTGATAAAAGTTAGATATAGCAAAGGTATGGCAGACAATAATTTATATTGGAAAGAAATTAATGATGGTTTGATGATTTTGGTAATATTTGTTGATGATATCATATTTGGAGGAAATGATGAAGAAAGTGAGAAGTTTGTTGAATAGATGAAGAAAGAATTTGAAATGAGTATGATAGGAGAGATGAAATATTTCCTAGGAATGTAGATTGTATAGGATAAATAAGAAATCTTTATTTCTCAGACTAAGTACTTGAAGGATTTACTGAAAAGGTTTGGTTTGGAAACATGCAAACCTGTTGGAACACCTATCTAACTACACACAAGTTATCTACAAAGGATGAGACACCTATTGTTGAGCAGAAAAAGTACAGATCTATGATCGGAGGATTGCAATATCTGACTCACACAAGTCCGGATATGGAAAATGCAGTTGTAATTGTTGCAAGATTCTAGGCTGATCCCAAAGAAACACATTATGCAATAGTCAAAAGGATAGTGAGATACCTGAAAGGAACATTAGAATTCATATTGTGGTATGATAGATCTAATGATTTCACTCTAAGTGCTTAGACTGATGCAGATTGGGTAGGCAGTATGGATGATAGAAAAAACACCAGTGGTGGAGACTTCTTTCTTAGAGAAAGATTGGTTTCTTGGTTAAGCAAGAAGCAAGATTGTACATCACAAAGTATAGCGGAAGTAGAGTATGTTGTAGCAGCAAATAATTGCAATCAAGTCATTTGGATGATACAGATGCTGAAGGATATAAGGATAGAAATTAGTGAACCTGTTTTCATACATTGTGACAACACAAGCACGGTAAATATGTCTAAGAATCCAAAATTGCCTTCTAAGACCAAGCACATTTCTATTAAGTATCATATGTTGAGAGAGAGAGTTGCAGAAAAGGAAATCAGATTGGAGTATGTGAGCACTAAAGAGCAGATTGCAGATATATTTACTAAGCCTCTTCCCAAAGACACTTTTGAGTATTTGCGAGGTATGCTTGGGGTTATGCCCTTTCCTACATCAGAGTAGAAGATGCAAGTGTGCATTAGTCCAGGATGATAGAGCACCATTATTGTCTAGACTAAATGCTGATGCTTTCTATATGGAGGAGTATTTGTGATGGACGAAGTCATCTTGGACTCTTCTTGGATGTTGTTTTGAACAGTGTCTCTTGACATTCGAGCTAGTAAGTATTACTTGTTGCAGAGTTTGATGCAGAGATGTTAGTTTTTGAAACCTTTGACATTAATGTTAATGGGGGAGAATATTGCATGAAAAACATTATGTTGAGTGAGAAGCAGTGTAACACGGGGACGCGTCCCCCCCCCCCCCAAAAAATTGGGCCGTTTCGGAGACAGGGACGTCTCGGGGACGAGGGGACGGCGTCTCGGCGTTTCGGGCGGCGCCACTTAGAGCGCCACCGCCGCCGGAGACGGCGAGACGTCTCCGAGACGGCTAGAGGTCTCCGAGACGGGGGAGACGTCTCCGAAACGGCTAGAGGTCTCCGAGTGTGGGGGTGCGGGGGGACGCCAAGGAGTCTCCTTCATTGAGGGGGGACGCCAAGAAGTCTCCTTCATTGTGGGGGGACGCCAAGGAGTCTCCATTGATTTGACATTTTGATTTGGACTCTAGGAGACTTGTAGTTTTTGTTTGCATTATATACTTATTTTGATATCATGATTCATGGCACATGATACTTATTGTAATCATCTTTATGTCATGACTCATATGATCATTGATTACTATTAGATAGTAGAATCTACATACTCATACTATTGATTTGAAGGCTAATATATAGAGTTTAGACTAATATTTATTATTTGCTGATGTTCAATGTTTAATGTTCATTGTTTGTTTGTCATTTGATCATGAATCATGATATTCCAGTTGATATGGTATATGCTATACCATATGTATAGTATATACACCCCTACTCCTTCTGCCACCCCCCCATCCCTCGCCGCCGTCCCCCCGTCGTCCCCCTGCCGTCCCCAAATCAAGGCCCCTCTGTCCCCCCGTCTCGGAAACTTGTCCCCCCGTCCCCTCGTCCCCCCGTCTCCCAGGGCGGTGTAACTATGGTGAGAAGTATTGCATGAGAAACAACATTGAATGACAGTTTGATAGAAAGCACATTGAGATATATCAATGGGGGAGAATGGTTGATGAAGAGGATTTGAAAAAGAAGATTATCAATCTTTTGTTGGTATTCTTAGCACTAGATGTTTTTCATCTATGTTGCCATCAATGCCAAAGGGGGAGATTGTTAGAAGATTGGTTGAAACAATGGATGTTGATAATATTCCTATGGGGGAGTACTGTAGATATATTAGTATGATGATATGTTACATTCAGGACTGAGTTTTTCATTGATGTCAACATAGCAGTTTTCTGTGGTATTTGATAGAAGAACAACGAAAAGATCAAGTTGGTACAAACGGCTAGTTGAGTGTTTACACTATTCGAGGTTATGGGAGATACTTCTGAGTATCTAGTATATGCAGTTAACGTTGGAAGAAGAAAGGATAAGTATAGAAGAAGTTATGTAAGTTTTGGTGATTCTTTACTGTATTGGGTAAAGAAATCAATGCATACAGATAATAGAACAGAATAGCAGATATGAATAGCAGAACTCCTTATTTTATTCGCATATGCCAAAACATTACATTATGCTTATCATGTTGATGATCTGTTGATTACAATGATCCCGAAGGGGGATATAAATACTATTTGAGGAACCTTCTCGAAGGTATCTGTCGGCCACATACAACATGTCGGCCTTATGACATACATCTTGATACCCCAACGGGTACATCCCGATACCCCGACGGGTACATTTTGATACATTATTTCCTGACGACATCATCCCCCCCAAAAAGAAAAGTTGTCTCTCGACGACTAGACAAAAAAAAACAACTAACTACATTATTCATAAAGCAAAAAGAACATGGACTTATACATCATGAACTCGAAGGCTGTGTCTCCGACTGTGAAGACCGACTGCGTTGAAGCTGACTGCCCTTGATAGCCACCTGTGCTGCTTTCGCTGCTTCCAACTCTGGGTCCATTAAGCCAAGTGTCGCTGAACTGCCTTCAGCTGGATGATCAACTCCTCCCGAGCTCTCCCTGCATCCACCAAGACAGCTTCACGGCCAACACCTCCTCCAAGTGTAATGCCCCTCTCAAAATGCTTGTTCCATAGATCTTTTCACCTCTGGCACGCTATGCTTGCAGCAGCTCTAGGTCTCATCAACTGGTCACACTTCCCACGATTGATATCCGCAACGAGTGGGGGTCCAAGGGGCAATGCCCTCGACAGGGTTGAGGGGCAGCGCCCTCGCAGGGTCCTGGGGCAAACACTTAAATGTAACCAAAACCCGTACGGTGTTTTTTTTTTAATTTTAAAAAAATTATAAATCTAACTCTGCCCTTACTTATCTTACATATGTACAATATTTACATATATACAGTATTTATAGTCGTTCTTTTCTCAGTTCGTCCACGGAGGTGCATTACTTCTTTCATAGTAGACATTCAACTTCGACGTATTCACTTCGTCGACCACTTCCGTTCCATCTAGCATCCATAGTTTTATTGCTCCGTTATCACCCACTTTTCGAATTTGGTATGGCCCGACCCATTTCACTTGAAACTTGCTTAGCTTGATCTTGTTCCGTCTGTCATACCTCAACAGCAACTGTCCCGGTTGGAACTTATTCAATTTCAGGTGTTTATCGTGTCATGTTTTGCGCCTGTTCTGTTTCACCTCCGTGGCCCCTTGTACCTGCAATCGTTGCTCATCAAGTTTATTTAAGGTACACGATCTCTCCATCTGATTTTCCCTATTGCCCAGTTTGTTCCCAAAGCTTGGTACCATGGACTCCGTCAGCTGCCCCTTCTGGCCGTCAATAACACCTGCACTCTGTGCTACTGCAACTTTTATTGAACCCTTCCTCTTTGTTTCTTGTGCAGATCGTATGATGTGTCTTCCTTGCTACCGACACCTTTTTGCTATATCTGTGGTTCGACGTAATACTTTCTTCTTATGCAGTCGTACAGTGGAATACTGTAATGTTCTTTCCTTCAACTTCAGTCATACCCGCCTTTCCTTCTTTGGCTTCTTTGTGTCGCTTCGGACATTCATTTCCTTCTTCGGCTTTTCTGTGTTCCTTTGGACATTCATTTCCTTCTTTCTTACCTTTGTCGAGCCTTAACATATTACAGCTCGGAAACAGCTCGTAATCCTCCATTTGCTAGTGGAAAAGGCCATTCAACGAGTCTAGATCGTCCTCACTCGACTCTCCTAGTCTCAATACTCCCTCTTTATCAGGTTCCATTCTCTTCTTCCCCTCATCATCATTGTCGCTTTCACCTTCTGAGTCTGACGATGTTGCCTCCTCACCTACCATTTGTGTGTGCAGGTCAACTATGAATCTTTTGCCTCCGCACTCCATTGATAGGGTATTCTTCTTCTAGTCATGCTTAACCTTAGCTTGTATCAGCCACCCTCGGCCCAAAATGGCATCGTATCCTTTTCTCTTCAACGGAATCACAATGAAGTCCAGCAGGAACTGCTGTGTGCCAATCATCACCGGCTGTGCCATCAGGACGTTGAGAGGTTTAATGCCGTGTTGGTTTGCTGTGAGCAACTGAAATTTAGGGAGCCACAACGTTGGCTGTCCCAACTTCTTCTAGGTTTCCTCGGGTAAGACATTTACGCCGGACCCTCCGTTGACTATTGTGTTTGTGAGAACATGTCCGAGTATCCCCATCTCGACGACCGCCGGATGCCGTCCGGATGTAATGGCTAGCAACATTTGGTCTTCTCTGCCTGTAGCAATTTCCTTCCCTTTACCTTGTTCTCCTGGTATCTTCGGAGCTAGTGCCATATTTGTGAGAGCGGATCGGAGCTGAGGCATTGTAGGAAGCAAATCATTTATCTTGACTGGTACCTCCATTTGCAAAATTTGCCATATGATGTTTTGTTCTACGGAGTTCAACTGAGATGTTTCCATGTGCGACGCCTTTTCAATCTTTGCTCGCGCTTCCCCAAATTTCCTCTTTTCTTCGGCCGGGTTTGGGTATTCTTTTGCTTGCTTCCGCGTAATCGCCAAAACCTCTTCCTCATTCGTCCGACAGTGATCAAGTTTACTCTAGACTTCGGGCACTTAGCATCGTCATGATCACTAGGTCCACACCACCTGCATAACAACTTCGGTGTGTTTGCCATTGTGCACTCTTGAGCGAAGTGACCCCACAGATTGCATGCGCGGCATTGAACTATTGGCCGGCCATTTGCATCATACTGGATTCGACTCCTCCGGCCATTATTGTTGTTGTTTTGACCGCATCGATTATTTCTATATCCTCCCAATATGGCACCCTCCATACTGTTGTTCCTGCTCCCTCCAGTCGTGGACGCTTCCTGTGTCAGGAACACTTGCTACGATGTTCTTGTTTTCAGGTTGAAAGGGCATTCCTTTATTGAATGTCCCATGATTTGGCAAATTTCACGAAATTGATCTTTCGGATAGGATCCCTTCGTATGGCCTTCTTTCTTGCACTCCGTGCACCATAGCTCATTGCCCTTAGTCTCCTTGTTCATGTTCTTGAACTCCTTCATCATTCGAATCATGTCCTTCTGGAGGGCACGAACCTTCTTTTTGCTGCCTTCATCGTCGTTGCTATAATCTCTTGAAGGCTCGTCGTCATTTGAATCGGACGAGCTACTCTCCTTCTTCTTTGTCTTTTGCTCACTTTCGAGGTTCATTGCTCGATTGTACGCTTCAGTGTATGTTGCTGGCGGCACGATCTTCACCTTCTTTCGCAGTTTCGGTTGAAGGCCTTCAATGAACCATCTTTTCTGTAACCCATCCGTCGGCTTATTCTCCATTTTATTGATCAAGTCCTTTAACCTTCGTGCGAAGACTCGAACTGTTTCATTCTTTCCCTGCTTAGTATTGAATATCTCTCCTACAATTTCATTATCGTTGCGCAAAAGTTGAAATTCTGCGAAAAATTCCTTTTTAATGTCATCCCAATTGCTTAACTTTTGTGGATCGGTACTCGTAAACCAATCAATTGCGACACCCCGTAGGGTTGTTGGAAATTGCCTCACCCATTTGTTTGTATCTGTTACGCCATTGGCCCTCCAAATCGTTTCGCAAGTTTTACAATGTCAGATGAGATCAGCTGCTTCATTACCATCAAATTTAGGCAACTTCTCCTTTGATCCTGCCATCCCGACGCTGACGCTTGGTATCCCGGCAGCTGTGCTGTTTGGAGAAGAAGGATCTCTGGTAAGCGAATCTGTTCCTTTTGGAAGTGTATCGTGGATGAAGAGTTCACTCCACGCTCTTGTTCTGTCGGCACTTCGAGTCGTGCGAGTCGATTCTCTTCCGTTTGGATTCTCTTCCCTCGGCGAACACCAATTCAAAAACTCCTCATGTGCTTCCTCCACCAACTCCACCCGCTGTCGCATCTCCTCCAACAATGCTTCCGCACTTCTACATTTGTCGGCAGCAATCTTCTGGAACCTCCTGTGTTCGGCTTGCTGCGCCAAAATGAGATCTCCATGCGCTGTGCGTATTTCGTCCTTGTCCTTCAGCTTGTTCTTATTCTTGTTCAGCTGATTCGACATTACTCTTCATTCTCCTGCCTTTCCAGGTCCATCAGGCAATGACGCCAAATGTTTACCATACTGGGTAAAGAAATTAATGCATACAGATAATAGAACAGAATAGCAAATATGAATAGCAGAACTCCTTATTATATTCGCATATACCAAAACATTACATTATGCTTATCATGTTGATGATCTGCTGATTACAATGATCACGAAGGGGGATATAAATACTATTCGAGGAACCTTCTCGAAGGTATCCGTCGGCCACATACAACATGTCGGCTACAATAATAGAACCTTCTCGATACATCTCGATACATGGCAACCTTACGACATACATCTCGATACCCCGACGGGTACATCCCGATACCTTGACGGGTACATCCCAATACATTATTTCCTGATGACAGTGATGTCTGTTCTGAGATAGAGTTTACAGAGGCATGTTTTGGTAAACTTGTTATATCTCTTTGCAGAATTGATATTCTGAGAGTTGAGGTTGAGGACATGAAGAAGACATGTTGGTGATGACGTGGCTAAGGTCGCTTGTCATACTATTGCATGTACAGAGAGTTATTCAAGTTGCAAAGCGAAAGATTAATGTTATCGCTAAGTGTAACATGTTCTTAATGTGGTCCTATAACAATTAATTGAGAAGGTCTAACAACCGACTCAAAGAATTGTTTTAAAGACTAGGTATAAGGGAAGGACATTTTCCTTTATGATGGTATGGAATGATATGTTTTTATGTTTGATTATAAGCAATAGAGAAATGCGAAGTTAAGCAGAGCAGTGCAGAAGTGAAGGAAACTTCATTGCTGAGGTTTTATTGAGTGATTTGAGGTTTGATAGTTGGATCCGAGGTTCGTGACTTAGTCTACGAGGTCTGGCAGTGAATTGGTTTAGTTGATAGAACAAAGGAGAGGAGATCATAACAGTAAATTACTTGTTTGAGAAATGAACTCTTCTTGTAGTTGAAATTGCATGTTTGGGTAGTGGGATCATCTTGCATACATTGTACTACAACTCCTAACAGGGTTGGAATCTTTTAACAGGGATTCAAAGTCTCCTAACATGGACTCTATGTACTAAATGTTGTAATAGACTCCTAATAGGGTCCATCCTCTAACAAGGAATTTTTATGTTAGTACATCATCTTGTGGGCATCATTCCCATTGGGGTTTTCCCTCTGATCAAGAGTTTCCTTAGTCAACAGATATGGTGTAATTGTCTATGTGCATTTTATTATGGTTGCTGTTTACTTTGGTTGAATGGTTAAGTTTGTTTAAAGAAAGTAAATGTTTTAATTGTCAGATAGCTGATTCACCCCCCCTCTCAGTTATCCTGGTGGACTATTGTTTCTAACACTTCTTGTATAACAAAGTTATGTGACACAAATTCAATCCTATGGTTGCAAGCAACGCCTTCATGTACATTCCCCACAACCTACATGACTTTGCATGTAATCTCTCATCATCCCATTTGCTTCTTGATCCGTCTTGAAAGCATTTTAGGAAAGATCACTTGTAGTTCAAATAATTAAACTAATTTGAAGAGAAATATGCAAATCAATGCTAAAGATAGACATCATTTTCTATTCTTAATACTATGGCATGAATTAACTTATAAAATTCAGATACAATATTCAAGAGTATAATAAAAAAATCCTTATCTTTATTGTAGTCAAAGAATAATCCTCTACAGGCGATACTTGAACCCCTTAAGCAAAAAAGCCTTTAATTGAGTCAGCAGAGCCTCCAACTCGATAGTGAATGCCACAAAAATGACCCCATGGTAATGATGAAGAAGTCAATACAAGATCTTCATATCAATAAATCTCTACACACACTGTAAAACTCCAGAAGATACGCACAAAAATGGCCTGTGAGCGAAGATGTGAATTCTTTTGAGGCTATTGTTGAATAATTGTTTTCAGATTTGCAACATTTCTGACAATATTCTTATTCTGAGTTTGTATCCAAGCTTTCTATAAGCTTCCAATGCACAAGAATGCTCTTCTATGGTTCTCAATACCTAAGTGTTTCGACTTCTGTCTGGCTGTGATTCATGTAGTTGCCTAGGGGCATGAGTAAGGGAGTCTTCCATCCTTACTCACCTTTCAGATTTATTCCTTCCAACTTAGAGTGATTGTAAGCCCTTCGATAATTTCCAAGTATAGTGCCGCTGGATATACTGGAAAATGTCCCTGGACTACTGTAGAAATGCCTTCTTATCGGATAATTTTTTCAGCCAATAAAAAAATGGCTTCTTGAATATTTCACTCAAACTTTATAAATTCCCAAAGGTTCGAATCACAATATTTGTGGTTTTCCATTTACATATATTTCGGATGCACTATGCGATAGATGTCTCATGCTGTAATGTCCCCATGTTTAGCAGGTCTCTATGGTTGGCTAGGTCAGCTCATTATCGTGACCCTCGTGAGATGGCAATGACATTTTAGGATCTTAGTTGCAGACCTGCTATTTTTAGTAAGTCTATTTTAGACATTTGCCATATTTGGCAATGCAGTTGGTGGTGCTTGCAGTTGGTCATCTTCTGCATTGGATGGAGATTATTTATTGATGGGTTCATATTTATTAATTGATTAATGATGCTTTATTATTACTATGGCACTTAAAGTTATTTAATGTTATAAAATGGTGTTGTGAAGATGAAGCTTCTTAAGTGAAAAGTGTGAAGAAGAAGCTAAGTGCCATATTGTGTTATAAATATGAGTCCATTTGGAGAGAAAGGCATCCAATTGTCTATTGCTTTTTATTGTCTTGGGTGAGGGTTTGTGGGTTGTGATTTTTCCGATCCATTGCTGAGGTATAGTGGAATTGGTATTTGGCATTTCAGAAGAATTGTCTGTGACTTCTCAAACTGTGTCTACTGTAGCTGGGAAGTGTAGAAATTTGAGATTGTTGTTATCTTCTTTGAGCTGTGATTATTGTGGTTGGAGGGCACCATTGATTGATGTAGCTAATCGTTCTTATATATGCAAATTGAGAGCATCAAATACTGAAGGTAATTGAATGAGTTGGGTGGCTAAGTTCTGCAAGCTCAGTGCCATTGGGTCTGAGTGTTAGGTGGTCATTAATCTTCTGATAGAGCGCCTTGACTGCTGCATCCTGGGCGCCATTGTTAGCTGCATCCTGGCGTCTGGGTTATTGCATACTTGGGTGTTTACTGGGAAGCTTTGAATTTTTCAGTTTGGAAGGGAAGACGTGGGCATTGGAAGCCTGGCTGAAATGTGCATATCCACCTTGCTTCTGGTGTTTTGTTACCAGTTTGGCATGATGTTTGTGACCAGATTGGGCTGCTGTAGCTACACATTGTCTAGTGTCCAGACCTGTGGATGTGACTCTTATTGGGAACAATGTTGCAATTCATCTCCTAAGTTGAATTTGTTGGGGTAAATATGGAAAGCATAATGGTGTCTGCTGTATCCATTCTATGAGCTATCCCACTTCCAGGTTCATTTCTTGTATTTACTTATACCATTGCAGCCATTGTTGTTATTCAATGAATTTCAGTGTTACTCCTGTGTTGAGAGAATTGCTTATTCTTGTGTTGGGAGAATTACTTTTCATTTCAGAGTTCCATATTAGTGTTTCTTTCTTAACGTGCATTTATATCATCAAAACATTAAAAGAAGAAAAAACAAAAAAGAATATTTGGCAATCCATCAGCTTTGAAAGAAGTGATAAGTCATGGCCATTTCAGTAGTATCAGAGTTGGCTACCAAAGTGTTTGATGAAATGCTAAACAACTGATTAGTAAGGAAATTGGTGTTCAACAAAGTTATAAGTGTTTGGGGTTATTGCACATGCCAAAGATATTAATAATGTTTCCAAAAAATATTTGATCCCTTTATGACAACAATGGGAAACATTGAACACACCCATATGTAATCTTGTTATGAAAATATAATTCTTTCTCATATTCCATCAGGAACCACAAGAAATGGCTAAACTTAATATTATTTCAAAATCAAATCAAATGTTTTAGCAGCTGAAGCTGTCTCCCAAAAATCGCATCTGCAAAAAATATGACCAAACGATTGTTTTATTTATTTGAAACCTACAAAGTTGAAAGATCTCGCACAATTGTGAATTCTGACCCATATCTATAAATTATTTGCCTCACATCCATATCTGGTGGCCCCCACATAAATAATCGCTGGTTTCCATTGTATTAAAGTTCAGGCTTATTCAAAACTGCGACGTGAATTTCAAACTTCACAATGGAATATTTATTTAAGAACCTTGATTGAAATAACCTATGCCAATGCTAATCACAGGTTGAATAATAATATCAAACACAAATGTTGAAGAGTCAAAACTTAGACAACTGCATATTGAATCTCTGTTTCACACATTCATACAGCCAGACTTATAAATTCAGATCTTGGTAATTTAATTTTCAAATGAGAAATATATATTTTAATTTTTCAAAACTGACTTTGAATCCTTTCACATTCACCACTATTGTAGACTCCATCACAAATTTATCACTTGAAGAAGAACCAGGTTTCTGTCCAACTCTTCTGTCAAATCCTTGAGAGTTTTTGTCTCCAGAAACATTCAGCCAATATGAATGTGTTAGGCAAATTGTCAAATAAAAATAACATGAGAAACTCCCTTATTTGTTGTTATCTAACCCACTCTAATACCATGTTAATGTTTTTCCTACAAATAAAGATAAACAGTAGTAAACAAAATAAAGAACACTAAGACACTTAAAGACACAACAATTTATCCTGGGAAAACCCTCCAACTTGAGGGGAAAAACCCAGCCACACCAAAAACTATCTCCTTTACTAAATAATTCATAATTGAAGTCCGAGTATAATGCTTCTAACTCAATACGTCACTCATCACACAAAACAATCATAAATATATTGAATCAAGAGACTCTTCACAACATAACCAAAAGTCTCTTCATTTTCCAAATACATTTCTCTTCATATTTCCAAACAAGTGTATATGAAAGAGCACCACGCAATTAATCAGGATATCTCCTGTAGCTACAGACATCAACAATTATTATCATTATTATATGTTTTAACCTAATTCCAAATGAACATTGGCATGCTACACAGACACACAAAAATGTCCTTATATACACCTGTGGTAGTGGAATCAGGCCCAATGTCTTTTTGCCAAATCTTCCAACTAGAATCCGAAACCAAATCTGAACTAGAATCAGGATTGGCTACTTAAGTTTATATTGAAGAACTTTTATGAATTGTATAAGAAGTCCATACTTACATTAAAAAATGATTTTAATTTATTTTGATGCAAATATCTTTGTTCTGTTGGGGCTTTCATTTGAGGGGTCTGCATCCTTGCATGCATGTTACTAAATTGCAAAAAATTTCTTAGTTGCGAAGATCCTTACTTTTTAAATAATTCATGTGCTTGTTGAATATGATTTTGAATCTTAAACCTCTTAACATAGGACAAAACAATGAGTTTGAGGCATGGTGAAAAATATCTTGCAAACCAAATAAAATTTCTGTTCCTATTTCTGGATTAAAATTTGTTGTCGCTTTGAATTGTGAAATGAAAAATAACAAAATAAGTTTTAAATATTGCCTCACGTTCCAAAACTTTTTGGAGATGTATTTTCAAAATTGTTTAGCTCATTTGAAAAGGTAACTCTCATACACTTTTCAAAAACTGCTGCTAACTGCCAACCAGAAATCTGCTATAATGTCCGATGGCAATTGCTCTACTGTTGTCAAAAGGCAGAAAGTATATAGTGTTTAGTTATGGGATAATCCATAATATGACTACAGTTCCGAGTTCGGATTCTTTGGGATTATCAATGAACTATTTAAGCCATACACAATTATTTGCTATGGTATCTTCTACAATATTATCAAGATATACTTCTTGTAATTTTTTTATCAACTATGGATATATTTTTCTATATATTTCACAGGTCATTTACTCTTAAGTAGTTATTTGTCCCCACTAGGCACTCAAGAATCACTTTATGAACAGGTATGTCTTGCCAAGACCTGCCGGCAAACGATGCCTTGTAGTTTCTTCTGATGGTAGGACAATAAGCAGGCTTCGCAATGGACGGGTTTTACATTGCTTCCCATCAGCTTTGCCAAATGGTGCAAGAATAAAAAATGTCGCTGGCCCAAGTCACATGTTTTGTATCCTTGATTGCATTTTCCATGAGGTAAATTTGTATGAGAATGCTGGTATGTTTGGGAAGATTAATTGCTCTCTAGGCAAGGCTTGTATTGTATGGCTTGTCGCATTTATGGCTGCTTATATTAAGCCTAAAGCTATTCTTTTTGTGTGAATGCAGCCAAATCAAAGTTATTACATAATTGATATTATTTGTTGGCGAGGCTACCCATTATATGACTGCAGTGCTGAGTTCCGATTCTTTTGGTTGAACTCAAAAATTGCGGAAACAGGGGCTTGTGAGGCTCCTTCCATATACCATCGGTATCAATTTCATGTTGCTCCTATTTATGAATGTGATCGGGCAGGATTGCAGGCTGCTTACAATGGTCCACTGCCTTATGTCAGGGATGGACTTCTTTTCAGCAATAGGTATTTGCCAGTATGGGGCCTTTGCAAATTGTTCTCATGGCAGATGCAATTTCTCCAAATCAAGATCTGGAAAAATATGCAATTTTTTGTGGATATGCATTGCAAGTGAAATATGACTTTTGGAATAAATATACTTTTGTCTTTTATGATTATTGGAAAAAAACAAAGCAAAATGTTGAAAGTAATAATTAAGACTAGATCAGTTTGTAGTACTTGCTTAAGACTTAGGAAACCTTATGTAGCTGTATGAAATACCAAATTATTGATGACTCTTAAGAATATTGGAATGATTTATGAAGTATCCTATGACTAACCCAAAACCCTCGACGTGTGAATGAAAGCTACAACAGAAATAGAACAGCAATATATTAACTAAGATGAAACTAGCATATAACTTAGATTTCACAGACAAGATTAATGAACGGAGCAGAAGGTAATAAACAACAATGTGATTAGTCAGGAATTTGTTATTTTCTAGCTTTTAATGTTATGCAACATTCAATGATATAGGTAAAATTAATTATTATAATAATTGTGTGCTGATGTAGCTGCAATTTGAATAATATTGTATTGTTTGCCTCAAGAGGGTCATTTAAGTCAATTTATCCGGTCACTTTATGTATCTTCAGATGTATTTGGTCACATAATGTATCATCAAATGTATTTGGTAACTTAATGTAATTTCAGTTTTCAGTTAGGGATTGTTTCTTTTAGAAACATTCTCTTTGTATTCTCTTATTAAAGGAGCTTTTGTCTCCTTTGTACTTCGTTGAATATCAATCGATTATCATTCATGATATCAAAGCCCATAGGTTAATTTTTGTAGTTTTATGCCTGGAATTAAATTCCTTAAGTTTTTAACAATTTTTAATGAAAGTTTTGCAGAAATCTTTTATAATTTTTTCCTTCTTGTGATTTTTGTAATAAAAATCAAAGGTTCAGAAGATGAGAGATTTTGAAATTGCAGATCTCTGAAGATTTTGAAGGTTTTCTATGCAGATTTTGAAAATTTTCCGACCAAGCGTGAAGGTTATTTGTCTTAGAACTCTAGTTTGTAGAGATTTTGTTTTGGAGTTTGAGAGTTTATGCATTTTCTCATGGTGGGTTTTCTAATGTTTTTCGACAACATATCGTGGATGGAGGCTTTGCTGATTTTTTCCCTAAAAAATTCTCAGATGGTGGATTTTCTACGATAGATTTTTTTTTTTGGTGCAATTTTGTCGTACAAAGTCTGTAGGTCTTTTTTTATATTTCTGAGTTTGTGGGGTTTGCTTGATTTTTTTCCATGACGATCATGATTTGTAAAAAGTGTTTGGCTTGATTTTTTCTGGAAAGATGAGGTGTTCTTTCTCGTGGATTTGCTATTTTTTGATTCTGTTTGAGAAAAATATGAGTTTTTACATATGTTACCTTGAGTTCCGAGATGGGGTGATGGGAGATAGGAAAATGCATTTCTGAGACTTATTTTTTATCCGGAGCAGGGGATTTCAAATGTATTCATGAATTATATAACATTGTAATATTTATCATAGCAACATGATAACATTTATTAATCTAAAATATTAAAATTAGTGATCATTAATTGAATCATTATAGAATATAGCATTAGATGAATCAAACGAGAATTCAAATTTTAATTTCATACATTCATTGAAACAACCAACCATGAATTCAGGTTGAACTCTAGTTTCTAGAGATTTTGTTTGCTGAGTTCGAGGGTTTTTGCATTCTCATGGAGGGTTTTTCCACAACATATCATGGATGGAGGCTTTGCTGATTTTTTTCTCTCAAAAAAGTTATGGACAGTGGGTTTTCTGTAATGGATTTTTTTTTTCGGTGCATTGTCATATGAAAGCTGTGGGTTTTTTTATATTTTCGAGTTTGTGGGTTTTGCTTAATTTTTTTCCATAATGATCATAATTCATTAATTTGTAAGAAGTGTTTTGCTTGATTCTTTCTAGAAAGATGAAGTTTTCTTTCTCATGGATTTGTTATTTTTTGATGCTCTTTGAAAAGAATATGGGTTTTTATGAATGTTACCTTGAGTTTCCGAGATGGGGTTATGGGGGTACAGGAAAATGGGTTTCTGAGTCTTCTTTTTTATCCGGAGCAAGGGATAGAAAGAGACATATATTCATAAGTGTTAATGTTTTATAGCTTCAGTCGGATAAAAAGATCAAACTTTTTGTTTAAATATATATATATAATCTTTAATATATATGATAAGTCAAAATTTTATTTATAAATTCTTTGACTAAATATTATTATAAACGTACATAAGGAATTGTGTATCTTAATCATAAATTAAAAGTCTTGGTTATATCTCCTTATGTCCAAGCATGATATTTGGCTTCCACGTTACTAAGGTGTTTAGGAACTTTAATACCGCAGGATAGAGAATCGGTCATATACTATGTTTTCTATTTTTTCTTGATTGATCTTTACATTGGATGTTCGATGTTTATCTGTCGTCTGATTTCATCATACACCTTTTCTCTTTGACCGATATATTAAGGGGTCACATTCTTTGTACTTGCCGCCTCACTTTAGTTCATATATATGTCACGTTGATAATCAGATAGAATATATTACAATCACCGATATTAAAAAGGGTGGCGACAAAGTATTGAATACTTCAAGGCTTATTTAAATAATACAAGAATATATAAATATATTTGCAAGACCATTTATATATTTATATATATAAGTAAAGGATTAATATAAATCTAATTATGAAATATTAACATGGTATCAGAACACTTAGTACTTTATTAACATGGTATCAGAGCAGGTCTGAAACTCTATCCAAATTAGATTTATATTTATTTATTTTGTGTACTAAAATATTTTTCCAATCAAAATGGTTAGTGGTATCAAAGTTGAAGATAGACTCGACGGCGACTCAAATTATACAGCATGGAAATTACGAATGAAGGTAACCTTAAAAGATAATGACCTCAAACAATTCATAGAAAAATCTGACCAACCACCAAAAGGAAATGATGAATTGAATAAGTGGGAAAAAGACAATGCCAGAGCCATGAAATTGGTTGTGGATGGAGTTAAGGATCATCTACTCCCTATTATTTCTGAACTAGACACTGCACATGAAATGCTTAAAACACTTGAAGAAATGTTTGAGATAAACAGTACAACGAGAATCCTAAATTTGAAAGACAATGTCTCCAACATTAAGATGAACAAAGGAGAAACTATTGCATCCTATTTCATGAGGATAACTTAACTAAGGAACCAGCTCTCTAAAAATGGTCACGTTTATGATGAAAAGGAATTAACCATGATAGCTCTAAGAGGATTGCCACAATCATGGAAAACCTTCCAACAAGGAGTATTTGCCCGATCCAAACTTCCCAAACTTGGTCGACTAAAGGATGATTGTATTCAAGAGGAAAGTATGTTAATATTACAAGATGATACTTCGACTAGAAGTGATCTTCATGTTCTTTCAACTCATGTTGATAAAAGGAAGAAACCAAATTTCAAAAGGAAAAGAAGGCATGTAGATTACTCTAAAATGCGATGTTTCAGATGTGACAACTATGGTCACTCTGCCTTTAAATGTCCTGATAGATTGAAACATCAAGCAGCTTTTGCCAAAGTTAGTGATTATGATATAGAGTCAGAGAAACATCCATTCTAAAATAAACTTCTAAGTATCCTTAACAATTGAATTAAAAGGGAGTTCTTTATTATATTCATGTAATGTAAACAAATGTTAAATGCTTCTCTAAGTAAATTTAGTTTGTTATAATTCTAAGACGGAGTCTTAGAATAAGAAATAAATTACTATATCCTTAATAGTATTTGATTCTCATGTAAGCTATGTGCTTTGACCTTTCTATTTTGAAATGTACTATAGGATGAGGGAATTAAATGAGGAGTCATATTTATCTTTCAGGGGGAGAAGACTGAGGGAGCTATTTGGTTAACCTCAGTAAACTTGATCTTATTGATTAAGAGGGAGTAAACCATATTGAGATGGTTTATCTAAATGATCGTAAGTTGTCACAGTCAAGAGGACTATAACCTTGTGACTATTATGGGCCTACCCCCTGTGTACATCATGAGGAAGTGACGACTTCCAATTGATGTCACTTGTAATTGGAGAAGTTGTTGGAAGGTGACGATCTTACAATAAACTTGTATTATGAGATCAAATAAATTGAGTGAATGGTGAATGTCTTGCATCTTAACATTTTGGGAGGCCATTACTCTTAGAGTGCTTGGTGAATATCATTGATATTCTGGGAGGCCAGTACTCTTGATATCAAATGTGATATCTAAATGTTTTGAGTAAGTGGTGAATATCATTAATATTCTGGGAGGTGAATACTCTTGATATCAAATGTGATATCTAAACATTTTGAGTAAGTGGTGAATATCATTAATATTCTGGGAGGCCAATACTCTTGATATCGAATGTGATATCTAAACCTTGTTTTGAGTACTTGATGAATATCGAATGTTGATATTCTGGGAGATCAAAACTCTTGATATCAAATGTGATATCTCACCCTAGTTTGAGTAATTGGTGAATATCATATGTTGATATTTTGGAGATCAATACTCGTGATATCATATGTGATATTAAATGATGGAAAATTTCCGAGATATCCTTAGATTCCTAATATTATCATTGGTGTAATATTTGTCTTGTGTTTATCCTCCCTGGCTAAGAGGGAGTGTTAATGTTTTATAGCTTCAGTCGGATAAGAAGATCAAACTCTTTGTATATATATATATATATATTAATATATTATCTTTCTATATCTTTAATATATATGATAAGTCAAAGTTTTATTTATAAATTCTTTGATTAAATATTATTATAAATGTACATAAGGAATTGTGTATCTTATATCTCCTTATGTCCAAGCATGATATTCAGCTTCCACGTTACTAAGGTGTTTAGGAACTTTAATACCCCAGGGTAAAGAACCGGTCATATACTATGTTTTGTCTTTTATTGTGACCGATCTTTGCATTGGATGTACGATGTTTGTCCGTTGTCTGATTTTATCATACACCTTTTGTCTCTGACTGATATATTAAGGGGTCATGCCTTTGTACTTGTTGCCTCACTTTAGTTCATATATGTCATGTTGATAATCATATAGAATATACTACAATCACCGATATTAAAAAGGGTGGCGGCAAAGTATTGAATACTTACAAGGCTTATTTAAATAATACAAGAATATATAAATATATTTGCAAAACCATTTATATATATAAATAAAGGATCAATATAAATCTAATAATGAAATATTAACAATAAGCACATAAAATGGAGTTACATAACTTTCATTGTGCCTACTTGTACAGGGTAGAATGAAGACTTTTTTCTCAGAACTTCTCCTAGAAAAGGATACATTTTCACCATGCCTACTCGCAGAGGGTGGAATGAAGGTTTTCACCTCAGACTTCTCCTAGAGAAGAATGCATTTCCACCAATGCCTATTTGCAAAGGGTGGTCCACTACACCTACTCATAGAGGGTGGAGAGAAGAGTGCATTAATAGCTGAGATTTTCTCTTAACAAAGACTCCCTCTCGACAGGGATGACTTTAATAACTGAGTTTCTTAGCAGAAACTCCCTCTCAATAGGAACATCTTTAATAATAGAGTCTCCCTCTCATTAGGGACAACTTTAATAACCGAGTCTCCATCTCAGCAGGGACAACTATAATTACACAATATGATGGCTGACTATTCTATGAACTTGCAAAGGGTTGGACATCTCCCTTTGTCATGTAACCTCCCTCTGAAGGTGAATGATCTTCCCCTTTTAAAAAATGTGCCATCCGTTTAGTAGCAAGACTGAAAACAACGTTGCATAATCTCTCACCATCCCATTGTATTGTGTAACCATGAGAGATATTAATAATTCATGACTATCAATGCACAAATACTATCAGGAGATAATCATAAATATTTCTCTCTTTGAGATCTAATCTCAACATGCACAAAAATAAATACACAAAAGAGATTCTGTCTTGTGCCTCTACAACTAGTGCAATGCTCAATCGCATCAATACAAATTTTGCTATAAAAAATAATTAATACTCTCCTCTTGGCAGGGATGGCTTTGATCTACACAATAAAATAGTTGATGTGACCTCCCTCTAAGGCTGAACACAAACTCCCTCTAAATTTCATATCTGAGTGCAAACATCAATTCAATTCTAATAAGTAACTTCTCCATCTTCGTATCATCAAGACAACCTCCTTATTCAAGATACTTTTGGTCTAATTTCAACATGTACACACGTAATGAATTCCTCAGAATATTGTCAGTTTAATGTGATGCCTGAATTGATCTTTTATTTCCATTTTCCCCTTTATGAATATGCAATAATAAATTGAATCACTAGAAATAAACAATTATTTCTTTTCTTCACAAACCTGAATTAGAACATATATTAATGGCAATAATGTGTGTGAAAGAGAATGTGAAATTTATCTGTCAATCTTTCTCTGAAATCAGCATCAGCTGCTGCAAGCAATCTTCCTGAAGTTTCACAAGTCATGTCCCCCACAGGACAATTATGTGTCTCCCAATGACTACAATTTACAAATCCCTTAAGATCATTAGAACTCTATTGGCTCTCATTCCAATGCCCAAGCTGCAAAAATGAAGATTACTTCCTGGCAGATAAAAAAATATTACTGATAAATTGTTATACAGGAAATGTTCAGACTTATGTCAATGAACAACGGTCAAACCATGTCTTCCCCAAATATTTGCGGGCGCCTCTAAATTTCATGGCAAATGTTTTTCTTCTAAAATTAACATTAATGCCCAGATTTTCTCAAGAAGCTACAAAAATTGGTTTCAGATATTAACATTCACAGACTCCTGCTTCAAGTCTCGTCAAAATGCTGACAAAGAGATCAAAGCTTTCTGCTCATTATGTGTCTTAAAAGGAAACGTATATCCTGCAATCATTGCAAAATTGGAATATTAAAAAGAATACTTATCTGCCATAAGAGTTATGGCCCGTGAGGCAGGACTTGTATCAGATCGCTCCAGCCATCTTCCTTCTTGTGAAATGGTTGCCCGATGTGTTGCCTTCTATCAAGATGTCAACGTAAAACCACATCAATAAAAAATGCTCCAATATCCTCTAATGAGTTGCACCTGTGAACAAGGAGACCTGGCCAACACCCAAAGAGATGTGTGTCAAATAATTGTAACCAACCTTCTATCAAAGCCCTAGCTGTCAAGAATATCAGAATAGCTGCTCTTGCCTCCTTCAAGTTGCTGCCGATGTGATACGATCCTCTGATCTCTGGTCTTGACAACTGTATATAAAAGCGGTACCATGCAATTGTGAGACATGTTCTCTTGAAAGTATCCTCATACTGTAAAACCATTAGGGGGCCATCCAATGTATTCTTCAAACTTAACGTCTGAGTACGAGAACAATTGCTTCCAACTTTGTACTGCCACGTAACTTACCAAAAAAGAATGAGTACCTTTTATTCTATATTGACTATACAAAAGAAACAAAAACACTTTGACGTTTAAGGGGGTACACCACATAACTGAAGCGGAGATGTAATTGCCGCAAACACAAGAAACACTCACAGCCGATACATAATAGCCTAATAAGTGACTCCAACAGAACAAATCAAAATGCCCTCAAAGAGGAAAGTAACATTCCCGACAATCAAATGTGTGATTGAATAAAATCTCTTCTTCACAACATGAGAATGATAGGAAAAATTTAGGTGTTTTTGGAAAATTCTTTTCACCCATCTTGAGTATCAAGGAATATTGAACGAAGGCAACAAATTGATTTCTGGTAAAACAGACCTCCAATAGAAGCACGAGTTATCAATAGTCTATTGAAGAATTGAAGATAATACAACGACATAGACCCTCCTTGCACTTTGGTCAATCACAATAGAAACCTTGAAGACAGTTTTCTCTCTTGACCATCTACAGCCCTTGGAGGGCATTACATAGAAAGTTAAGGGCGCTCCAGTTACACAAAATGACGTTCCAAATCCTTCATTGCTATTATCTAATTAGGCTCCGATACCATGTTAATGTTTTAGCACAAAAATAAAGATAAACGACAATAAAAGAGTGGAAATTATACATAGAAGACACATATCATTTATCTTGGGAAAACCCTTCCACTTGAAGGGAAAAACCCAGCCACACCAGCAAAATATCACTTTTATTGATAAACAAAATGTTCAAGTACAAGGCTTTCACTTGACTCATTACAATACATTGAGCAATCACATAAATAGATTGGATTTGACTCTTTGTCTTACACACGAGAGTCTCTTCAAATCTCAAATGAAGACCATTCAAATTTCCAAATATACATCACTTAATATTTTCATACGCATGCCTCTTCACATGACATATAACACATGCCTTTTTATTGACTTAAATATTCTCACAAATATCTCTTTTAGCTGAAGGTAAGCATAACGGTCTTGTTTCCATTTTATAAGAACAAAGATAAAAATCTCTATTGTAGCTAAAAACTTTAACACCCTGGTTGGTCAATCTTGGAATTAGCTCTCTTATTTTGATAAACAAAGCAATGAGAATACCACCTTGCTAAGAGTGAGTCTCTGTTGAGAGAGAGTTACAACCATTCTTATTCATGTTGTTATCGAGTTCTTTGTAAGAGAAGTTCGAGGCAAAATTCTTTGTTAATGAGTTCTTTGCGAGAGAAGTTTGAGGTGAAATCCCTTGTTTGACCCTTTGCGAGTAGGCATGGTCCCTTTGGGAGTGGACATGGTGGAGATGCATTCTTCTTTGGGATAAGTTTGAGGTGAAACCAATTGTTCCACCCTCTGCGAGTAAGCATGGTGGAGATGTATTCTTTTCTAAGAGAAGTTTGAGGTGAAAGCCTCCATTCCACCTTTTGCAAGTAGGTATGGGGGGTCCACCCTCTATGAGTAGGCGTGGTGAATGTCATGAAAGAAGTGTTAGAGTGGGGTTGTCATTACACCAAAAGATCGATCTGTCAATGCTCGATACAATCACTCAACTTATAGTACATAGGAGGCAGGTAAGCCCTTGTCACGAATCCCAAGGGGAGCATTGACCAAATTTCCAACAATCTCCCCCTTAGCATTACTCGAGGGTCTGAAGATTCGAACCTGTGACCAAGCTCTGGTACCACTTGTTAGAGTGGGGTTCCCATTACACCAAAAGACTGATCTGTCAATGCTTGATACAACCACTCAACTTATAGTACACAGGAGTCGGTTAAGCCCTTGTCATGAATCCCAAAAGGAGCGTTGACCAAATTTCCAACAAGAAGTTCCATGATGTAGAACTTTTGTTAGTCACATGTCTTCCCATCTTTGTTTTATTCTTGTTAATATACTCGAGGTCCTAGATTACAGGGGGGGTGAATTAGTAATCTACTACATTTCAATTTTAATGAAAACTTCACTATATTGATTAACCAATATCACATCCAACACTTAACCGTTCATTCCAATCATTCATTCCATGTTAACTTGTGAAACTATCAAAAAGGACATTTAACAAAATCATTCACACATGTGACACAATAACACTAATATTTTTTTATTGTGGAAACCCTTGGTTAGAAGGAAAAACTTTGATAGGAATCAATACCCACGAACCCACGAATATGTTCTCTCTTTTGAAATGCACCTTGTGAGGAGCTTAGAATAAAGCCTTGGTAGGAGTCACTTGATTAAGGGATTAATGTCCAACTTTGCTAAGAGTTTTACCCTGTTAGGAGTAACTTCGATAAAGGATTTTCTAACTCAATTTAGTGAGCCACACTTGTTAGAAATAGGGAATGCTGAGAGGGGTGTTTAATTAGTATTCTACAAACTTTTGTCATCAACTGGATATTATTAGTTACTTTGAACCATGCATAAGAAAGTAAACAAGTAATGCTGAACAGTAATAATAACCATGCATAAAGAGAACTCATAGCACCATATTTTGTTAAATAGTGAAACCCTGGCCAAGGGAAAACCCCGGTGAGATGTACCCACTAGATAATATTCTGATATATATGTTCCTTATTAGAGGATGGACCCTGTTAGGAGTCAATGAGTAAATTCAATACAGAGAATCCTTGTTAGGGGACTTTGAATCCTTGTTAGGAGATTTCAACCCTGTTAGGAGTTGTAGATAGTTGATGTAAGAAGAGCTCACTACCCAAACATGCATTTCCAATTACAAGAAGAGCTCATTGCTCAAACAAGTAATTAATCCTCAAGTATATAGATGCTGTACCTTCTTTCTTGGCTAATCTGACTTGAGCTCGATCTTGGATCATGAAATCAGGTTCACAAAAACTTCGCATATATCGCTTCACAAAAAGTTCACATATCACTTCTCATATTACAATTGCACATTACTTCGCATCACTAATGACTTCGCAAAATGTCTTTGCATAAATACCATACCTTTTCACAAATTTCTGCTAGGTCAGCTAAGAGCACAATATACTTTTCCAACTTAGTGTAAACATCTAGGATGTCATCCCTAATTGGTCAAGTAATTATTTTGTAAACAAAATAATTCCTTTCCCTTTAATTCCACTGTTTTTTTTTACTAGTAAATTGTGAACATCTCTTTTTCGTTCTATCCGTACTGTTGTCCAAGGTTATACACATCATCATCATGTATACTATCTCCATCTATCTTTGCTAGTCATAATATGATGTCAGAAATATTTTACATATAAAATAATGTACTGCTGTAAACCAATTTCGTACTTAGACAATTTTCTGAGTACCAAAAGCTAAGTATCTTTATTACCGAGGTTTTCTGCAAGTAAGTACATCATGTGTTGCCATTAATGACAACAATTACATCACTACATAAAGCCAATTGTTAAGAGTTTTACCTTGTTAGGAGTAACTTCGATAAATGATTTTCTAACTCAATTTTGTGAGCCACACTGTCAAAGGAATTAACTTCAAACCTGTTAAGATCTTGTGCACCCTATTAAAACTGACCTTGCTAGAGGCTTTGAACTTGAGAACCAGTTAGGATTCATCAAGTAAACTGATATGGAATTAACACTTCACCATTCCTTATACAGATCCAATTTAGTTCATACTCACACTTCGCAAAAATAACAGTCAGCCATATAAATAGACATCTCAACATTAGGTTAATCCGCTGCCTTAACCTAAATGTGTCACACTTGAAATCCATCTTAGATTGACCCAACTGGTACCACACAATCATCCATTGAAATTGCACATTGACCCAACAAAGAACGTTTGGCTATTTCACTTTTTCCAAGGAACGTACACAAGTACAAGAAATTTAATCACTACCAATGTATAAACTGATCCATCATAACACATTCGTTCCATGTTATTGCCACATCATCGACCTACTTTACATTGTGAAAGATCTACCGGAAATAACCTACATGTTACCAGTTAAAGATCAAACATAAACATTCAATCCCATTTTTCTTCTAGAACTTCCTTCAACTGATTCAAAACATACCTTCCTGTAAAGCCAATCATGCACGATCATAGAATCATACACAAGTGAATAAACATTATAAATCTTGAACTTCATCTCTTGAAACATCATTGATTTGATAGACTAATCAAGTCATTCACTATCTGTCATAAAATTTTCAACCTAGTTGTCCTATCACACTTCAATTAATCACAACTCTCTCCATACTTATGTGTAGTACATGAAATTGCACATAAAACATCTAGAGACATCTCTTAGTCTTCTATATCAACTATGCACTCTAACTCAACATACAAGTCAACGACACTATTGATCTGTACTCTGCACAGTCTAGAACATAACCACTCCGATAACTAGTACACTTAAACCTTCAAGTTGACATGAATGACAACACATTAACTGATAGAACACTCATCAAACCTTCAAGACAATCAACAATCAGTTATGCCAACAATTCCGTCTCTGCTATTCATTCTCTAATGTCTACCGTCAGCTTCATGTGCTTGAGTATCTCATACAACTCTTGCCATCACACTCTTCTATATCTTTTGGTGGTCCATATATGTTTTGTTTTAATTATTTTGAAGATGCTTCATCCCTTGGCGGACATTAAGTTATTGAGATTACCATTTGCAATTGTCACGAGGTTTTATTTCTCCTTAGTCATCTTTGATATCATTTATTACTTCCTCAGAACAGAAGTATGATGATTGTGTATGGTGTCCTAACCATGTGGCTTTTGGATACTTTGAGGAATTAAATCAACTTGTCATAGTAACTGTTGTCGGTTCACTAGAGGTGTAACAGGTGACCCTTGAGTTACTCTCTCTTAGATATTTGTTTCGGCATCTATCTCATTTTCTGCGATATACAGTGTGTGGTGATATGCTAGAAAAAGTGGATTTGACTACATGGCATCTGTTAAAATCAATCAATTATTGTGTGTTTGGTTTCTGTGAGATTCTGAGATTCAGATGCTACAATAGGACTTTGTAAAGATCTAGACTCGTTCATTATGTCAATAAAGTGATATTTCTCTTGTGGCTGAGTTGTTCCCTTGAGCAGTAGGGTTTCCAACTTTTCCCAGGATAAATATTTGTGTCATCTGTTCTTATACTTTTGTGAGTATTCTGTATATTGCATTTATAATATTCTGTTTGAAAAACATTAAAACATTAACAGTGAATGCATATCCATGTCTGGATAACATCTCTAGCTTCACATACTAAGATTCAACTCCACTAAAACTTTCCTAAGAAAATACTGCACCACTATTCATAGTACTTTACAGGTGTATTGTCTATTACCAGTCTTTGATAAATTCACTGTAACACCTGCAAATGTAAACATCAATACCTGCGATGACATACTTACTATTTCAACATATTCAAGAACGTCATCTGATCTGCACATGTCCTTATCCACAAAACTGTGTCTTCATAATCAAGAGTACTATTTGTCTAACATATATGTTGACATCAGTGACAAAATATTAACTAGGAACAATTCCATCAGGAATCTTTTTTCAATATCCAACAATCGTTTAATTATTTATTATTCGATTTGCAAAATCATTCAACTAGAGAACGTAGTGTCCAACCTCCAATTGATAAAACTCTAAAATATGTCTTCTTTAATGATTGTTCATAGTGTCCAATGTCTTCTTGGAAAACTTTACACGTGTACAACTTTGAAATTCATCTTTCCCAAAGACTTAATAAATTTCATACCATAACCATTAAAGTGCATATTCGAAATTTGAGTCACTTTGCCAAATCACTAGGACAGGTAGATCTTTTACCACTGAAATTAATTTTGTCAAGAGGGATTTTGTCCTCTAAGGTTGACATGAACTCTCCTGATCTCCAGTCCGCAAGGGGTTCCTTATCAAAGAAATTGAATAAATTGAATGATTAGTATCACATATCAAATGAACTGTCAAACTCCCCCTTTATAACCTTTTTAGAGAACTTTTTAGAAAAAATCATTTTAAAATCATTTAAGTAGTTTAATAAGCCTTTTAGCTCTAAAAGCTTAACATTTTTGGCATTGAAAGTCACTTTTCAATGCCTCGACATTTAGGATTTTCATTCTCTGTCCAATGACCTATGATATTGAGGTGCCTAATAATTGATTTGATTTAAAATTGGCAACCTTAGTGCAATTAATTAATTTTTTTTTTCAACATTACACCCAATTAGCAAATATGGTAGAGATGCATTGGAATTGAAATTGATTGTTTGAGGGTGATATCAATGATGAAAGATGATAATAAGATTCCATCAAGTGACTTACAATAGAGCACCCTCCAAGAATCTTGGAGAACAAACCATAAGCCAAAATACATCTGAAAATGTCAATGAATGATCTAATCCACCTAAGCTAACTGGTAATAGTAATGTCCACTTTGATTAGGCTGATACACACCTAGAAGGTCAGTGCCATTAGTAGTGCAAGAGAAGCCAAAAAAGGGACATTACACCTTTTTATGAAATATATTATGAATTAACATTTGAACAACTTAAGAAAAAATATTAAATTATTTTAATTGCACTACCCAATTACTCTACCCTAAATTAAATATTATAAAATTATTTTTGCACCACCCAGTTAATCTGCCTAAATTAAATATTAGGCCAAGGGTTCCCAATAACTTTCTCTTGGAAAAGGGACATTACATAAGATGTTCTATACTTATTGGCATGGTATTTATTTTTCTCTAGAATAGTCAACACCTTATTAGCATGCAAAAGATGGTCTTCTGAAGATTTGTAAAACAAGATATCATCAAAGAAACTTATGACAACTTGGCATGGCATTTATTTTTCTCTGGTATGGTTAACACTTGTCACATGAAAAAAATGTTCTTTTCAAGATTTATAGTACAATAAATTATTGTAAGAATAAAACTATTCCAAACTTTCTCAAGTATGGTCAAAAGACTTTGCTCAGTGTAGCTTCAAAGGTTGTAGAGGTATTAGTTAACCCAAAGCATAACTTTAAAGTTTGTATGTGTAGTTGCTTCCATGTCTGCAAAACTCTTTCTAAATATGAACAGATTAATAAATGGATCAAAAGACTTGCTTCATAAATTATCTAGTCTCAAGTAGCTCATTGAGCATTTTCATCTATAAACACTATGTGAATCTAAGTTAATTGTTTATCTTGTTCAATCCTTTGAAATTTACTCATATACGGGGCTCATTCTTGTCTTGTAGTATCAGAAGTGCTGAAATAAAGTTACTAATTGCAGTAAATTGTAATGATACCAATATTTCCCTAAATAAATATTCATATATAATTGGACCTGTCCTTTTCTTTCAGTATCATAAGTGCTGAAAAAGAGTTTTTAATTGGAGTAATGATATTGTAAGGTGGGTAAAGGTGAAACAAGATCCACATGTTTGTGTATATAAACAAGGAATCTACTTCAGACATACTTATTACATTGGAAGGAGAGTGATCCACTAGGCTCAAGATGGGTGGATCACAAAGTGGATTCAGTGGTACTTCATCGTGTGGAGACTATAACCATGCAATCATAGATGAAGGATGTAAGAATTAGGGCTAAGTAGGGTGAAATGGTTGTTTTCAGCATGTATAAGTGTAACAAACAAATTTTTCTAACCAATTTAAAAACACCTAATTAACAAATAACTGATTCCATTTCACATGACAATGACTTCCATTAACTAAACCTAACTAGAAAGAAGTAACCGTTTCTTATTCTATTTGCAATATATATTCACCTGATATAACGAGGTAAGTAAATGAATACATTGCTAACTCTTTAACCATTTCTAACTGATGACATGTTCAGCTGAAAATAAAGTAACAAACATCTTCTTTATCAATTAATATAATCATTCAATTTATGCTTTTAGAAATCTAAACTATCTATTTATTCTTCCAAGGATCTAAAGGTAAAAGTGCAAAAGAAACATAAAAAATTAATGGTGGAGTTCCCTTTGTCATGTTGTTCAAGCCTCGACATTGGTGAGAGGAGAAGCATTGACATAGGCTTAACCTCCCAACCTCGGACCATACTTATCCCCACACATCCTAACTTAATCAAATGACCCTCCCGACCTCGGGATCGGTCTCGGGATGTTTTTAAGTCGAACCATCCGAGCTACCCAATTGGTTGAGTGTCCCATCAGTTATTCCTAAATAACTAAAGCTTATGGACAAATAAAAAGATCTCATGATTGGCACATATGCCTATAACCTATGTTCCCTCGAGTTTTCGGGGCAGGGGATGGCGGGACAAGTTTCTGGGATGGCAATTTTTTTTGTTGATAGGGACGACTATATATATAGGTTAATTTTAAAATATACATTGAAATTTTCAAATATACATGTCATTCATATGAAACTAAGCACAAAGCATGTCATTTAAACATTATAGAACCATAACATACAACATTTGAATGCCATCTAGGAAATAATATCCGATTTTAGTACCCAATTGTCAAAATGCATATCAGTATCAGTGAACACTGAACAATGAACATTAACAATTGTCAATATCATAATGTCATAATGATAAACATGATAAATCTGAAAATCAAAATCAAAATATGCCCAAAGCTATAGGGCCAAAGTTTAGAGGGCTTCCATAAAGTAATAAGTATCAATGTATCATAATCATGTTCGTGTTCAACATAAAAAACAAAACATAGAAAAATGAAGTAGATTGCTGCTCCAATTTTGTCTCTATTGCCATGGCATCAAAATTAGAGTCCTCCTCACTGTCATCTTCCACAGGAAGTTGGAGGCTTTAAATTTTTTTGTTATACTAACTTTTTAAAATTATATGCAAACAAAAAAGGGGGATGGCTGGCCGTACTCGGTACGGTTGGGGGACGTTTAAACGTCCCTTTTCCGTACCAGGTATAGTTGGCCGCCCCCCTTTTTTCCCTTTGGTGTCCCCAAGTCTTTGAGACGTCCCCTGCATCTTTTCACTTTTTGGGGATGGCTAGGGGACGTCTTATACCTGTCCCCCCGTCCCCGTCCTCGAAATGCCGTGTTTTAGGCCGGGTACGCATCCTTGGGGAACATAGCCTATAACTACCTTGGCCAAGGATTTCAATTTGGGTTCGTAAACCCGATCTCCACCACTCGATTTGACAACAGATTTCATTATCAGGACATGCATGAGCTATTATGTGTTTTTATTACATAGTTATCTGATTTCATTCTTGATTCTTGTAGGTCATCTTCACCTCTTCACCATTCATGGCGTCTTTCTCGATGAATTTTAGGTGCTTGAGACATTATATCCATTCTATTTTATTTACACCTTTTCACCATTAATGGCTTCTTTGCTGGTGAATTCCTCGTTGTTTGAGCATCATGACATTATTTACATTTGCAAAATGTGTGAAAAAAAATAGTGATAATACAAACATGATTATTGACTCATGGATTTCATTATAGTTTCCATCTTCCATATCCATAACTGAGACAATCTCATGGTTATTTGGTAGTAAAATAGGAGACATGATATCAGTCCTTATGAAGTTCCGACTAAGGATGGAAGCTATGTTTTTATATAATGCACATTCCATTTGGACCAGTATTTAATTCCAACAGTAGTATTAACATCAATAAAGGTAGACATACAAAGCAGAGCACTAACTTTTGGTATAACAATGAGAAAGGAAGAAAAGACAGATCAGACAAGCATCAGAATAGACTTAGCAAGAATCACGTGACCTATAGCAAGATATTTTCTTCCTCTTGCGGTCGGAATTAATGATCACCCACGATATCCTTTGCTTTGTACTTGTTGATGGATGAAAAGGGAAGAAAGAACAAATTGGGATTGTAAGTTCTGAACCGATATTGTTCTAAGAATGTTTTCACTCGGCTTGCTAGGACGCAGTAACAGGTGGATGTAAAGGTAGAGGGAATGCTGAAAGAAAAGGAGTTGTGTCTGACATGATTCATGACATTCTTTTTAATGGTCGGCCTTGACTTCTCGGCTACCTTCGGTTATCAAGAAGGCCATTTGAATGCATCACAAATTCAAATTATCAAAAAAAAGAAAAGAAAAGAGGGAAAAGGAATAAGAACGAGTTGAAGAGTTTTAAATTTTATTTTATCATTATTATACGCTCTTATATACGTTCACGTGTATATATTGGTGAAATGACATCATTAGATTATAAAATTATAATTTATTGGTGTCACTTCATTTATATATATATATGTGTGTGTTTGTATTTAAGGGTTTATAATAATGATTAAATAAGAAATTTCAATAATAAATCTTCAAAGGTATGAATTATATTTTTAATTTAGATTATTTTAAGTTTTTATTATATTGTTTTCCTAATAGCTCATACGGTCCCATTATGTAACTTGTGGTCAAATCTTCGTATCCTTTTCAAGGTAGTCTTAGGTCATATTTGTCGATTTCGATGACTAAACCAATCGCCTACCCCCTTATGGTGATCCCGTTTAGCAATGCTTCCCCCCCTCTTCAGTCTTCTGCCTACAATCACCTAAGCAAAACATTCTTGCCAAGACATTAATTCAAAAAAATATTGATCTTTAATTCCAATCAAACATTTGTCAATCATCTAATGACAGTTATAGGTTACTTGATTATTTTCATCAACGTCTATAATAACTAACTCATTTCACATGATCATGAAAGAAATAATTCGTTATTAGTTGGTACAACGTATATAATTAAATCATTTCACATGGTCAAGAAAGAAATAAATTGATACAACGTATATAATTAACTAACTTGTTTCACATGATTAGGAAAAGAAATAATTCGTTAACCAACGGTTATGATCAAATTTATAACTTAGGGCAAAATTTGGGATGTAACATACCCACCCCCTTAGATTTTTCGTCTTCAATGAACATAATAACAAAACTTAAGTGATACTTGATTAGTTTATATAGGAAGAAAATAAATATTCAGTTTTTAGTTTCAGAGAAAAGATGGGGGTATCTTTGAAAAATGTCATGGTAATCCTCCCAAGTGGCATTATCCTCAACGTATTGGTCCCACTGGACCTTGCACTGCGTCACTTCCCGATTTCATAAGTGTCGCTTACGTACCTCGAGTATTCTGAGCGGTTTTACCTCTACCACCCCTAGTTCTCGCACCTACAATAGTTTCCAATCAATCATATGTTCATGGTGGGTAATATACTTTTTATGATATGACACATGGAAGATGTTATGCATCCTAGTAAGCGCTGGTGGTAAAGCAATCTTGTAAGCTACTGGGTTTACAACTTCCAGGACTTCAAAGGGTCCCACATATCTCGGGGCTAATTTAGCATTTTTGCCAAACTTGATAGTACTCTTATGAGGTTTTAACCTTAGTAATACTTTGCCCCCTATTGAGAATTCTCTAGGTGTTCTTTTGGCATTGGCATAACTTTTCTGTCTGTAATTAGCTTCCTTTAACCTTTGACGAATCTGGATCACCTGTTCTTCCATCTCTTGAAGCATTTCAGGCCCAACAATGATTCTATCTTCCAATTAATTCCAACTCACTGCAGTTCTACACTTAAACCATACAAGGCCTCAAAGGGAGCCATTCTAATAGTGGACTGATACGAGTTGTTATATGCAAATTCTACCAAGGGTAAGTATGTTTCTCATTGGTACTGTCGGTCCATACAGTATACTCTTAGGAGATCTTCTAATACTTGATTCACCCGTTCTGTTTGACCATCCGTCTTAGCATGATAGGCTGAACTAATGTTTAATTTAGTACCCAAGGCTGTAAATAATGTTTGCTAGAATTTAGAAGTTATCCTAGCATCCCTATTTGAAATAATTTTCTTCGGAATTCCATGCAACCTGAAAATCTCTTTCATGAACTTATGGGCAATCTCGGGTGCTTCATCAGTTAAATTCCTTGGTATAAAATGAGCAACCCTTGCCAATCTATCAACCACGACCAAAATAGTGTTGTGTCAATTTCGTGTCATAGGTAATCCCTGTTCATAATCTATGGATATTACCTGCCATTTCCAATCGGGTGCTTCATTAGGTGTAACAGACCTGTTGGGTACTGATGTTCTGCTTTTACTCTTTGGTATTCCAAACAACCTCCAACAAACTTAGTTATCTCGCTTTTCATCCGTTTTCAAAAATATAGGGGTTTTATATCAGATATCATTTTTGTTACTCCCGGATGTCCTCAATATGGGATTGAATGAAATTCACCTAAAATTAGTCTTCGGAGTTCAGGGTCATTAGGTACATAGATTCTGTGGTGATATCTTAATAATCCATCCTCCTCTAAGCTAAATTCTGAATACTTGGGATCTTGTGGGTCTTTGATAAGAGCTAGGCTAATTTCTACATAAAACTCATCATGCTCTAAGCGTTGTAAAATCTGATCCCTTAACTTGAAGTTTACAGTAGTTATCGCGTAGATGTGTCTTCTCCGGCTTAGGACATCTACCACGTTGTTTTCCTTGCCTTTAATGTAACTTATATTGAACTCATAATCTGCTAAGAATTTCAGCCACCTCCTCTATCTAGCATTAAGATTTGGTTGGGTGAAAATATACTTCAAACTATGATGATCGGATCTAAGTTCAAAAGGTTCTCCGATTAGATAATGTCTCCACATTTACAAGGCATGCACAATAGCTGCTAATTCAAGATCATTGGGTGCGTAATTCTGTTCATAATTTTTTGGTTTCCTAGATTCATAAGCAATAACCTGTTCATGCTGCATTAACACACCTCCTAATCCTTCTCCGGATACATCAGTTATAACCACGAACTGCTTTTGTAGGTCAGGTACCCTTAGTATAGGTGCTATAGTCAATTTTTCTTTCAAAAACTCGAAGGCTGATTGACACTTCTCTGTCTAGACAAATTTCTTTCTTTTTCTCTGGAGTGAGGTGATTGTGTAGGCTATCCCTGAGAAATTTCTGACAAACTTTATATAGAATCCTGTTAATCCCATAAAGCTCCTAACTTCGGATACTTTCCTAGGTATGGGCCAGTCCTTAATTGCTTTTATCTTTGACGGATCCACTGCTATACCTTGAGTTGATATAATGTGCCCTAGATAGTGATAAAAAAGATCATCTATCCTCAGCAACAGGTACCAATTTTTGATAGTGACTTTATTGAGCATTCTGTAATCTATGCATAATCTCATGGTTCCATCCTTCTTCCTCACAAATAGCACTGAGGCTCCCCATGGTGAGACACTGGGCTAGATCAATTTCTTATCTAGCATATCCTAAAGTTGAATCTGTAATTCCATTAATTTTGTAGTTGTCATCCTATATGGTGCTCGAGATATGGGTTGTACTCCTGGTATCAAATCTACGGTGAAATCAAATGCTCAGGAAGGGGGCAGTCTAGGAAGTTCTTCAAGAAATACGTCTTGATAATTCTTTAAATAAGGGTATTTTTCCTCGAAAGATTCTTTTAACTTTTCTCTAATTTTCCCATCTTTGTAAATGTAGTCATCTCCATAAGTGGTGGTCTTAGGTGCCCTTGTATCCTCAATCCTAATTGCAAAATTCTCATAGCCCTTTCTCCCATATCTTTTTAGTTGCATTGCAGAAATATGTTTTGATCTAATTACATGCCTAATCCCTGTAATGCTTGTGGGTCTACCCGATCATCCACGCAGCGTACCATTTTGGCAAGGCAATCTACTTTGGCCTTATGTTCACTGAGCCAATTGATTCCTATGATAATGTCGTATGATCCAAGAGGTGCTACATATAAGTTCAGTTTCGTTGAAAAATTCGGGAAGTCAACTTGAGCTTCAAACGGACATTGCTCTACCTTAGCCCTTGATTGGTTTGCATATTTGACTGTCCACGGTTTTGCCATAAAACTAGATCTTTTCAGAAACCTACTTAACGGTCTAGGTGATATAAAACGTTCAAATGCTCCAGTATCAATTAAAATGAACACAGGGTTTCCGTAGATCTTACCCGGAGTTTCAATGGGGCCTATCCGTTGTTCTGCCTGTTTATCATCAAGGGCTGCGTGAATCCTCTGCTGAAAGACTTGCTGTTGTAGCGGTAAAGGTGGTCGCTGTGGCTTGCTGACGTTGGGTTTATTGGGGCACCAATTTGCATAGTGATCCCCTCCGTAGGTAAAACATCCTCCTAGTGGTCCCTTCTTTTCATTATTCCTCCTGTTCTTACTTGTATTATATTTTCTTTTAACATCCTTAACTCCATTGCCCTTTAACTCTGGTTTTCTGTATTTGTAGTCCTTATATTGTTTTTTCTCACGCCTGAAATCAGCAACCTCTAAATTCCAGGTTGTCTTTCTCTTGTCTCGAATGGAGTCATCCTTCCTGATCTTGTGTTCTTGCCGAACAGCCTTCTCCAAGGCTTCTTCCGTGGTTCGGGGAGCGAGAACATCAATAGCTCCTTCTATCCTATTGTTCAAACCCATGATGAATTTCCTCACCTTCAAATTGGTGTCCTACTGATATGGTGACACGTATTTTAACAATCGAGTGAACTTCTCCCAGTACTTATGTATTGACATGTCTCCTAGTTTCTAGTTTTGGAAGTCTAAAAGCTTCTGATCATAAAAGGTTTAAGGCAGCCAGTGGTTTCGGAAAATGTTCACAAAGTTTTTCCAAGTGATCTTTGTGGTTCTAATGTTCTGTTCAACCTTGGTGTTTCCCCACCAGGTTGCAGCTTCTCCGATAGAATGATATATTCCCCGAACTGCTTTTGAGGTTTCAAAGAACTTCCTAATTTCAAAATATTGTTCCATCTTAGTTAACCAAGCTTCTGCTTCCTCCCCGGTCTTGGAACCGGAAAACTTAGGTGGTTTTATTTTCTTAATGTTTGCTGACAAGTCAACCACTATCTCTTTCTTCTTTTGCTTTTCTGATTGTTTGGGAGAGGAGGTTTTGTTATGCTCGGAGACTTCTGTCTATGCTCTAGGATGTGGTGAGGTTTGAGTTTCCTTGCGGTTTTGCTCTATCTGGGCTGCCATTTCACTCATTCTTTTTTTCCATGTTTTCTAACTTTAGTTGTATTTCTTGCAAGTTTTGAAGTAGCAAATCATTTGAAGATTGGGTGCTCTCACGAATTATGTCTTGATTTACAATGTTCTCATTGCTGTTCATTTTTATGTCTATGGTTCCCACCTATTAATTTACAGTTGTTTCAATTATGTGGAAAAAGAAGAGATTTCTTACCAAAAAAAAAGAAAAAATCTTGCAAACACATGGTTTTTAAATAACTTAATTTAACTTATTACTTCGTTGCTTCACTTAGAGCAACCTTATTTACAAAATTTCCTCTATTGAGGATGTTTACACCAAACTAACATTTACTCTTGCTTTACAACACTTAATTTGGTTCAGATTGATACATATCCTGCACCATCCAGGATCTATGAAACTGTAAAAGAGGATTGCTCTGCTGAGCGTTAGACCTTTGAATCAGCTTGTTTCTATATGTTACCTTGCTAGCAGGAGTCCACTTGACTCTTTCTTTCTTTATCCGTTGAATAGCCTGATTCAGAGTTTCGTTGTCTTGGGGTATAGAACAACAGTTGTAGTCATATTTAGTCATGTTTTTAATAAGATAAGGAAAGATGGGTTGTTTGAGTCTTCTTGCAGGGTGTTTTACGTACTTGCATCTTGTAGTCAGTCCATAATCTTTCAGGTTTAATAAGGTATGGTGCCCTAGGTTCAGTGTCGAACCCAACGCTCTGATACTATATGTAACAAACGAATTTTCCTAACCAATTTAAAAACATCTAATTAAGAAATAATTGGTTCCATTTCACATGACAATGACTTCCATTAACTAAACCTAACTAGAAAGAAGTAACTGTTTTCTATTCTATTTGCAATATATATTCAACTGATATAACGAGGTAAATAAATGAATACATTGCTAACTCTTTAACCATTTCTAACTGATGACATGTTCAGCTGAAAATAAAGTAACAACCATCTTCTTTATCAATTAATATAATCATTCAATTTATGCTTTTAGAAATCTAAACTATCTATTTATTCTTCTAAGGATCTAAAGGTAAAAGTGAAGAAGAAACATACAGAATTAATGGAGGAATTCCCTTTGTCATGTTGTTCAAGCCTTGACATTGGTGAGAGGAGAAGCATTGACATAGGCTTAACCTCTGAACCTCGGACCATACTTAGCCCCACACATCTTAACTTAATAAAACAACCCTCCCTACTTCGGGATCGGGCTTGGGATTTTCTTAAGTCCAGCCATCCGAGCTACCCGGTGGTTTGAGTGTCCCATCAGTTATTTCTAAATAACTAAAGCTTATGAACAAACAAAAAGATCTCGTGATTGACACATATGTCTATAACTACCTTGGCCAAGGATTTCAATTTGGGTTCATAAACCCGATCTCCACCACTCGACTTGACAACAAATTTCATTATCAGGACATGCATGAGGTATTATGTGTTTTTATTACATAGTTATCTGATTTCATTCTTGATTCTTGCAGGTTATCTTCACCCCTTCACCATTCATGGCTTCTTTGTTGGTGAATCCTAGGTGCTTGAGAGATTATATCCATTCTATTTTATTTACACCTCTTCTCCATTAATGGCTTCTTTGTCGGTGAATTCCTGAGTGTTTGAGCATCATGACATTATTTACACCTCTGCAAAATGTGTGAGAAAAAAATAGTGATAATACAAACATGATTATTGACTCATGGATTTCATTATAGTTTCCATCTTCCATATCCATAATTGAGACAATCTCATGGTTATTTGGTAGTGAAACAGGAGACATGATATTAGTCCGTATGAAGTTTCGACTAAGGATGGAAGCTATGTTTTTATATAATGCACATTCCATTTAGACTAGTACTTAATTCCAATAGTAATATTAACATCAATAAAGGTAGACGTACAAAGCAAAGCACTGACTTTTGGCATAAAAATGAGAAAGGAAGAAAAGACAGATTAGACAAGCATCAGAATAGACTTAGCAAGAATCACGTGACCTGTAGCAAGATATTTTCTTCCTCTCGTGGCCGGAATTAATGATCACCCACGGTATCCTTTGCTCTGTACTCATTGATGGATGGAAAGGGAAGAAGGAACAAATCAGAATTGTAAGTTCTGAACCGATATCATTCTGAGAATGTTTTCACTTGGCTTGCTAAGACACAGTAACAGGTGGATGTAAAGGTAGAGACAATGTTGAAAGAAAAGGAGTTGTGTCTAACATGATTCATGACATTCTTTTTAATGGCCGGCCTTGACTTCTCGGCTACCTTGGGTTATCAAGAAGGCCATTCGAATGCATCACAAATTCGAATTATTAGGAAAAAAAAAGAAATAAAGAGAGAAAAGGAATAAGGAGTTGAAGAGTTTTAAATTTTATTTTATTATTATTATACGCTCTTATATACATTCACGTGTATATATTGGTGAAATGACATCATTAGATTATAAAATTATAATTTATTGGTGTCACTTCATTTTTACATATATGTGTTTGTATTTAAGGGTTTATAATAATGATTAAATAATAATTTTCAATAATAAATCTTCAAAGGTATGAATTATATTTTTAATTTGGATAATTTTAAGTTTTTACATATTGTTTTCCTAATAGCTCATACGGTCCCATGATGTAACCTGTTGTCAAATCTTTGTATCCTTGCCAAGGTAGTCTTAGGTCATACTTGTTGATCTTGATGACTGAAGCAATCGACCATCCCCTTCCGATGATCTCATTTAGCAATGCTTCCCCCCCTCTTCAATCTTCTGCCTGCAATCACCCAAGCAAAACTTTTTCGCCAAGACATTAATTTAAAAATATATTGATCGTTAATTCCAATCAAACATTTGTCAATCATCTAATGACAGTTATATTTTAATTGATTATTTTCATCAACGTCTATAAGAACTAACTCATTTCACATGATCATGAAAGAAATAATTTGTTATCAGTTGGTACAACGTATATAATTAACTAATTCACTTCACATGGTCAGGAAATAAATAAATTAATACAACGTATATAATTAACTAACTTGTTTCACATGATCAGGGGAAGAAATAATTCGTTAAACCAATAGTTATGATCAAATTTAAAACTTAGGGCAAAATTTGGGATGTAACATTAAGAACACAATAGATTGATAGGTAGATTCGGTAGAAGATTGGGTTAGTGACTATAACTAACCTGTGCTCCAAATCATGGGTAGAATTACAAGGACTAGGGCACCTAAGTTGGCTTTCTCCTAGGATTGAGGTGTCCAACTTGACCTGATTCCGACTTTTTTTAGATCTGACGAATTGCAGATCATAGCTCTTATCTTGATTTGTTTGTAACTCTTTTTGCGTGTCCATCACCTTTCTTGCATGTAGAAAAGAAAAAATGTTGTGTAGGAAGGGGTTTCATTAAGCCAAACCCCAATTTAGGAATTAACCTTGATTTTGATATAATTGATCTTGATTCAAAATCATGTTGTTAGATAGCAAAGGCTAGATCTGAAAATAAAATATTATACCTTCATAAACATTCTTGATATTAAAATGCCCATGAAGTTGTTGATGTTGATTTGATGAAGTTGACTTTAGGATAAGAAGATAATGGATGCCATTACAAATGCATAGATTTGTAAATTACGTCCATCTTCAATGGCTTGATGCTTGATCTCTTGCTCTAGTAGACTTGATATGTGAAATTGTAGTTGAGAGCTTGAATTGAATTGATTGAGTTGATTGTAAAATAAGGGAGGATAACTTACTTATATACCTTTCAAAGCATTTTGTGGTGTTGAAGCACATCGACACACTTTTTAAATATTCCCAGTCAAAGACACTAATGCTTTGGGACCAAACATTAGAGAGCTGGGTGCCCAGGTTGGCCCACTCTTGGGAGTAGGGTGCCTAAGGCTCCTCACTCCCTCCAGTGCAATCTCAAATTGGCACTTGAGGTCCTAATTGAAAGGAGATGCCAAAGTTACAAGCAAGCTAGATAAAACATGTTGGGCACAAAAGGTCAAGAATGCTAAAATGGGGTCTAGATAAGCAAAAAGTTGCATAGGGGTGCAATTTAGGACAATAGAGATACCAAGATTCAATATTTCTTGAGCTAATTCTCAGTTTTGGAATATGATGTTATGGATGTTGATATTTTTTTAGATTGATTGCAGTAGAAATTTCTGTTGAATTTCAGTTAGTGTTTCAAGGTAGTCTTTGAACATTGTATCTTTATATTAATCAAATTCATTATTTAATATTCTTATTTATGCAAGTGGGGGTAGACTGTGATATTGCTCTTAGTATTCAACTGTGTATTTTTTGAGTGAAACTCATTGACCCATGTTTCATATGTAGTGGTTCACAAGAACTCATCTGTCATGAGATAAGATAGTAATATTAATGTTTAACAAAAAACAACAAGGGTTTATGGGACTGAGCATACAAACAAAAGAGTTGAACAAAGTAGGAGCACCAAACGGTGTCTGAGAAGAAACAAAATAAGACACAAAGCCAAAAAAACGAAGGTAAGGACTAAGGATCCTTCCTTAGTACAAAGAAATCAGTCACAAAAGGGTATAACCGTGGACAATCTAGAGCTTTAGATTGTCGTCGAGAACCGTTGGAGTGTTGCTGCATGGAAAGACTGGTGCCGTGTTTGACCGTTCTGGAGTGAGTGATATTGGATGGCCTTTTCGCAACCGTGGTGGAGATGGTGGGGAGAAAAAAGTGGTGATGAGCTAGTCTGAGACATGGCCCTGAGGTATGAGTGACTGTAGAGTATGCTCATGGAGTTGGGTGGCCTCCCGTAGGTAAAGTGCTAGGCATCATTGGTCAATGTAGCTGAAGAATGCTGAAAGAGAAAATCAATCTCTGAAAAGGTAGTAAAATCTCCCTCTGATCTCATAGTAGATAGGAAAACGGAATATAAAACGAGTCTCAGTTTCAACCTTCGCCAAAGTACATAGTCGATAGATCTGGTCCCCTCTATCCATATGGTGATCGGTCTGAACCCAAAGATGGTGGGAGCCAACTTTGAAGGAACCCAAAGAGAAATGCAAGGCGTGACTCCAGTGCTGATAAAGGTAAGAAGGGCAGACAATAATACCATTCCGAATCTCAAGAAAATGCTCAGCATAAAAGACCATCTTCGGACATAATCCACCAGGAGGATTGCACTAGGTAGTGATAATGTACTGTCTATAGATATCCTGTCTAACATGCTCATTAAACTCCTAACGTGAGAATGAATTGATCACTCATGGCATCTAGGTGAAGCACTGGGACTTCTCGGGAGGTCACCGTTCTCAATACTATCGCATTAGACTTTACTAGTATAGCAAGTGACTCTTTTTTTATCATTATTTCCATTCAAGGTGATGATACTAATTTGGTTGGTTGAATTTGATAACTTCAATACATGGGCTTCCTCCATGCCACGTAAAATGTCAGGAATACCAATCCAAATATAGTTTAATTGTGTCCAATAGATGGAGCCATTCTACCCCTAGGATTATATCTCTGTCTAAGCTGTAGGACAAACAGATCATTTTATATATCAAGCTTGGCAATATCTTGTTGCTCCATACACAATTGAATATAGCTAAGTCATTAGCAGAATACAGAAACAGATTCAAATATTTTGTAAGTGCTACTATACTAAGGCTTAATGCTACTATCAATATAGTTAAGTCTACTGCTAATTAGATAGTAATTTTGGTCCTTTAATAAACCCTCAAATTTTCAAGGTCTGAGAGTAGGGATTCTGGCTAAAATTGCGAGAAAGACTGGCGTAAATAACTAGTTAGAAAGACTGGCGTAAATAACTTGTTTCTGGTTGGACTCTTTCATGTTAGATTCCCCCTTTGCAGTCTAGTTAGGTTCTGCAGTTGGATTACAATATTCTCATTATGAGTTTACAAATGTATTTTTTAAAATTTTATGCATGAAATTTCTTTTTCCCCTTGTAAGTTATACTACTATTTGTTTGTCCTTAGTGAAGTCTAGCTCTCTCTATATCTGATCTTGCATTTGTACCTCTGGTTATTGTAAAACTGAGGAACCTTCATTGGTGAATAAGTTTTTCATCAGCCATATGAGCTTAAATAATTGCCGATTGAAGTGTGTGTGGCTCAATGATTTGTATGCCACTCTTAATATTGTACTGAAGTCCTTCGATACATTATTGAGTTAATAATTGTTTCTACTTTGAAATTCTTTTCTTTGTTAGGCCTTTTTTCCAGTTGGTTGTCTGAATTAAATTTGAAAAATCGGAAATTCTTGACTTTACAGTAGAACCTTCAAGGTCCAAGAGTTATTCTCTAATTCTACTTTGAGTGGCCTCAAGGACAAATTATTGATATAATATATAAAATGAAGAAAGATATATGGTGCTCCTATTATTTACATGGCTTAGGAATAAATGTTGGTTACAAGGGAAAATTTTAATGCTACTATCTTGCAAATGAAAATTAAACTTATGATCAGACTGTCAGACGGATATATTTGACAATATGAATAGAACAGATTACTAACTTGTTTGTGTTGTCTTGCATATGAAAATTGCAAGGGCTTGGATTTTATCTTCCTTTTGTCAATGTGATTACAGTAACATAAATTTGAATATATATATATATATATATATATATATATATATATATCTGCTCTGTAATTACGATCTGGAGAGGGAGAGTTCATTTATTGTTTTCGATGATCTCCTCTTTGTGATCGATCAACATATATATTGGCATCAAAAGACATAAGGAGAAATGGATGTGACTGTTGAGGCAAATGTCTCTTTGAAGAGACATGAAGGCAAATTCTAATTAATAAACAGACCTGGTAGTTTGTGAATTAACCATTGTGCCTCTTGCAAATGCACCCAACGGTTATCAGGCATGATTACATGCTAAACAATTTATTCATATCCTCTAATCTGATTAATGTAGTAGATCATTTCACACAATCCATCCTCATGCACATATGATCAATATAGATCAGGGATGTACAGTCCGATCCAAGAGATAACAATAATTTGATTGCTCAGATTTTCATACTTAGGTTGATCAGTTAATGCAAGGGTGATCCAAATGAATTCTATGGCAAGATAATTTATTGTCTAAGTGTGTGCATGCATGTATACCAGTTCATATGATGAACTGGTATTTATACATGCACACACATATGCATACAGTTTGCCAGTTTATCTTTGAATTCTGACCAACGCTATCATATTTTAACAAATATAGCTAAGTCTACTGCCAATTATCTATTGAGATAGAAATTTTGGTCCTTCAATATACCCTTGAATTTTCAAGTTCTAAGGGTAGGGATCCCGGCTAACATAGTGAGAAAGACTGGCATAAATAACTTGTTTCTGGCTGGACTCTTTCATGTTAGATTCACCTTTTTCAGTCTCCTTAGATTATGTAGTTGAATCACGATATTCTTGATTATGACTTTACAAATGTATTTTTAAATTTTTTATGAATGGAATTTCCTCTCTCTTTGCATGTTCTAATACCAGATGTTTGTCTAGCTGTCCGTATATCTGATCTTGCATTTGTACCTCTGGTTACTGAAAAATAGAGGAACCTTCATTGGTGTATAAGTTTTCCATCGGCCATATGAGCTTAGTTAATAGCTGATTGAAGTGTGTGAGGCTCATGCATTTGTATGCCACTCGTAGTATTGTACTGAAGTCCTCTGATTACAATATTCAGTTAATAATTTTTTGGCATATTTTAATTTCTTTTGTTTGCTAGGCAATTTTTCCAGTTGGTTGTCTGAATTAAATTAAAAAAATCTGGAATTTTTTGATTTTGCAGCAAAACCTCCAAGGTCCAAGATTTGTTTTCTAGTTCTACTTTGAGTGGCCTCAAGGACAAATAATAAATATAATATATAAAATAAATAAATATAATATATAAAATAAATAAATATATGTGATGCCCCTATTATTTACACAGCTTAGGAGTATATGTTACTTACAAGGGCAAATGACACACCTGTTTGTAGTGAGTATACAGCTAACTAGTATTTACTTATTTTTGTAACAGATAAATCTCATTGGCATCTGTATTTTTTTTGATTCGCAGACATGCACATTATGAGTTGGGCCTTTCTCCACTAAGTCTGGTCTGGAAGGATGAGAATTGCAGTCAGTACTTTTTGGACACTGATAAGATGGGAGTTGTTCCAACTCATCAGCATGTATGGACATATTACATTTTTTGATTGCTTGTTATTCGATGTCCACGTCTATGTTTAGTTAGTAGATCTCTAGTCTGTTGTACATTTATATCCAGCTTTACTGTGAAATACATGATTCACTTTTCTTAGGCTGTAATGGGAGATTTAAAGAGGAAAACTGACTATGTTTCAGGAGTTTTCTGGCATGTAGTTTCAAAGAGATTGCTATATTGAAGATTAGTTGAATGTTTATCTCTCTTAACATGTGGACTTGGGCCTCTCTTCTGTTACTAAGGAATTAAGAATTAATTAATTATATATGAAACAGCAGGTGCAAGATTATCCGTAAATGTTTAATTATTTCCATTTTGGCATTATATTTCCATGTAATCTGAAATGTCCCCTATCTGATTTTATATGATATTTAAAGCCTCTGATCAGATTTTAAAATCAAACAACTAATATTCCAAAGATCAACCAATTTCTCAATAAAACCCTAAATCGGGTATGCCCGTAATAGTGCCAAAAACTTCATAGCTTCACATATTATTAATCAATTTGAAAGTAGATTTTTTTATAGAAAATTTTCCAGCATAATGTCCCACAAAATGAAATTTCCAGATTTGTATAGAGTTCACACAACAGCTCCCAAATGGAGGACAAAAACAATGCCCATCAGACTCCTGGAAACACCACAATACCCTAATAATCTATCATAGAAGTATAACCATGACCCAATACATGTATTTAACTCTATTTTAACATTTAAATTTCTGCAATATAGTAGCAAACCAAACTGATACAAAATACTCAACCAGAAACACCAAGCTTTTATAAGAAACACACCCGACAATTCACAAATTTGCATTGTTCAGCCAAAGGCAAACTCTGCATGAGCTTGCATATGGAATGGCCTCAAACTCCCATCCTTAGCCTTCCTAAAAACCTACAAACTCCTGTCCTTGGGTCTCCTTCTCCACAGGTTTGGCAGCCTTTGAAAAACAACAAAGCAACGAGCAAAAATCAAGTTCTAGAATGAGCTCGAAATGCCTCCAAACCTCTTTAAAAGAGGGCATAACCCTAACTCATGACCAAGAGGGGGCAATAATACATATTTTAATAGTAATTTTCATTTATTAATCCATTGGTTTTTCCAATGACTAACCCCCTTTTCCTAGGCTTCACTTTTTGAGCTTGCCAACCTTAGCAAAAGTTATTATTTTTTAATTATTTGAAAAGGGGACATGACAAGTCCTCCCTCCCAAATATTTCTTGTCCTCAAACAATGAAGGTTGGGATGCTCAAGTATATGTGCTCCTTCTCAGGTTGCATCCTCCAATGGTAATCCTTTCCATTTGACCAAATGCTCTATGATGCTACTATTTCTCAATCTTTTCTCTCTTGTATCCAAAACCTCTTCTAGTATCAAAACTAATTTTCCTTCATCATCAAGAGGTGGTAATTCTGTAGATACTATGGTTTTCTAGCCTAGAACTTTCTTTAAGCAAGAGACATGGAAAATATTATGTATTTTGCTGTTTGGTGGGAGCTCCAATTCATAAGCCACCTCTTCTACCTTCCTGATGACCTTATAATGCCCATAAAACCTTGGCTTGAGCTTCTCTGCCCCACTCCTCTTCAAGGTGCTTTGCTTATATGGTTGCAACTTGACAAAGACCAAATCTCCCACCTCACAAGATCTTTCTGTCCTTTTCCTATTAGCATTCAACTTTTGTTGGTTCTGTGCATGTTGTAGATTATCCTTGAGGGACCTTATTATGTCTTGGCTTTGCCTGACAAAATCACTTGCTGCAGGTACTCTTCTGTCTGAAAGTACTAGATCAACAAAAGAAAGGGCATCATAGCCATAAAGAGCACGGAAATGAGGCATACCAATAGACATGATGAGATGTATTGTAACAATACTCCCCTAGGTGCAACCATGTCACCCAAACTTCTTGTTGATTTAAAACATAGTTCCTCAAATATCCCTCTATCCATTTATTAACTATCTTTGTTTGTCCATCTGTTTGAGGGTGATAGCTAGTATTGGGAGTGAGTTCAATTCTTGTCAAATGAAAGAGCTCCTTCCAAAAAGAGCTGAGGAATCTATTGTCTCGGTCACTGATGATGGTCCTAAGCAAGCCATGTAACTTAAAAATTTCCTTGAAGAACGATTCGGCCACTTGTGATGCCTTGAAATCAGATGTGATGGGAAAGAAATGTGCATACTTTATTAGTCTATCTACCACCACATATATGCAATCCTTACCTTGAACCTTGGGCAACCCAGTGATGAAGTCCATGGAAATACTTTTCTATTTTTGTTTAGGAATAGGAAGTGGCTGCAACAACCCTGTAGGAAAAATTTGCTCACTCTTGCTTTGTTGGCATAGCATACATTCCTTAATGTGATTAAAGACATCCTCTTTCATACCCTTCCATGCAAACCGCTCTCGAAGTTGTCTATATGTCTTGAAATATCCTTGATGACCAGCTAAAGGTGTGTCATGAAAGCCTTCAATATCCTCTCCTTAATTTTTGATCCTGGCACTAAGAAGATCCTATTCTTGTAATAAATCAATTCATCAACGATGTTGTACCTGTTATCATCCACTAACTTATCCAAAATCTTGGTGGCAAAGGAATCCTTAGCATACTCTGAAATTATGGAGACTTTCCAATCAGTAGAAATAGATGTTAAGGAACACAAAGTGGGCTTTCTTGAGAGAGCATCAACAACCACATTATTCTTTCCTTTCATGTATTCAATATCAAAATCATAAGCTTGCAATTAGCTCACCCATTTTTGTTGACGATCATTCAAATCCCTTTGGTTCAAGAAGAACCTGAGGCTATTATGGTCTGTTTTTACAATGAATCTCTCACATACCAAATATTGTTTGAACTTATGAAGTGTATGCATGATTGCTAACATTTCCTTATCATAGATGGAGTAACCTTTCTCTGATTGATTTAATTTTCTACTCTCAAATGCTATTGGATGTCTCCTCTGAGTTAAGATAGGCCCTATACCTTCTCCAGAAGCATCACATTCAACAACAAAAAGTAAAGAGAAATATGGAATTGCAAGCATAAGGCATGAACTCATTACCTCCTTGAGCTTATCAAACGTTTTTTTGTGCCTTTTCTGTCCAAATAAAAGCTCCTTTCTTTGTCAAATCAGTCAAGGGGGCAGCAAGTTGAAAAAATCCCTTTGCAAATTTCCTATAGTAGCTACACAACCCGAAGAAACCTCTCAATTGTGTAAGATTAGTGGGTGGAGGCCAATCCAAAATTGCCTGGATTTTTTGTTGATCAACCTGTACTCCTTTAGAACTTATAATATGTCCCAAATATAGGATCTCTATCAAACCAAACTCACATTTAGATAGCTTAGCATAGAAGGATTGCTGCTCCAAGATTCCCAAAATAGTGTCTATGTGCTTTAGATGCTCTTCCCATGTTTTATTGTAAATCAGGATATCATAAAAAAAAACCAAAACAAATTTTCAAAGATACTGGCTGAATACCTTATTCATACAAGATTGGGATGTTGCTGGTGCATTAGAAAGGCCAAATGACATAACAAGAAATTCAAAGTGCCCATAGTGACATCTGAAAGTGGTCTTTTCCACATCTTCCCTCCTCATGTGGATTTGATGGTACCCTAATCTTAAGTCAATTTTTGAGAAATATACAGTACCATGTAACTGATCAATGAGTTCATCTATGCGTGGTATGGGATACTTTTTTTTTTATGGTCTTCTTGTTTAGAGCCCTGTAGTCTATACACATTTTCATTGTACCATCCTTTTTCTTGACAAGTATCACAGATGATGCAAATGGACTAGAGCTAGGCCTTACGAATCCCGTGTCCAGGAGTTTTCCTTAATAGTTTTTTTTATTTCTTTATAACATCTTGGATGGCGGTATGGAGTTGTTATAACTGGTTTGGTACCCTGTTCTATGTAATATCCCTAGTTTTAACACATATTTTAATAATAAATCAATAATAAATATTATAATTACATTATAAACCAATGAAGATTATAATATATTTAAATATTATCACATTTGAATATATATAATATTAATAACAAATGATAATAAATTGATTGATAAACTAATCAATATTATATTATATATATTAATAATAATACAAGAATTAATATAAGTGATAATACAATATGGTATTATATTTACATAACATATATTTAAATATGTTATAATAACATATAATACTATATAACATATTTAAATATATATGATAACAATAATATTTAAAATAACATATAATAATAATAAATATATGATATAATATATATATTTTAACATAACAAATTAATTAGTTAAGCGCCTAAGGACGTGACTTTTGGCCATACCGAGCAAACACGTATAAAAATGGGTAACGAAGGACACATCAAGGGGGGACATTCATCGAACCATTTTTAGCAGAAGGCAGATTAAGCAATACCTCGAATTCATATTAATACGTCGAGCAAGGAAAGTGTCGGCATCGATAAAGAACGGCATAATACTTCCCATCCGTGGTCAAATTGTGGACAGAGGAAGATCATCGCGGATTCCACGTGGCTGGAGCACATTGAACATGACATCATTGCTAGATCGCATTGGAGTAGGACAGGGAGGAAGTCGTGGCAGCCGTGAGGTATATTGGAAACTACGAACATCCAAGTTGCAATGGATATAACGCCTCATTGACATAAAGGGAAAACCGAGTCATCATTCCTTTGAATACATAGCGTCGACTTGAATACGTGGATGGCATACTTATGAATACAAAATTAATGTTAAAAGTGGGGAAAGTAATAAGGAGAAAGGAATTGATAAACAATTTATACAATTGAATTTGCCAATATATTAAGGAGATTAAAACAATACGTAAAGGGGAAGTACAAGGTGATATATTAGGATAGATCCCCAATATCAATTATATTCTATTTTATATAAAAAAATCATTATATATATACATATAAAATACAATTCCTTGTATTTCCAAGTATAGAACGGGTACTTGAAGTTATTTATAAGATTTTAAATTGGAAATTAAGAGCAATTGAAGGACAACCCAAAATGGGACATTACATTCTAGCTCTATAACATGCTCAAAACCTCTATTTGGTGGTAATGCCGGAGGCAAATCATTGAAAACTATACTATGCTTATCAAGAATATTTTGAATTTTAAAATGGAAATTACCTTGATTCTTAGGAGAGCTTGTTGGATGAATTATGACTCCTGCTGCCCATGCTACCTGTCCTCTTCGAAAAGTCCTCTTCATCCTCTTTGTAGAGACTACCTTAGGCGCTCCCTTCGATAAGCCTCTCAATAAGACTTCTTTCCCATTGGAATGAAATTTGAACTACATAGTTTGATGGTTCATGTAATAGCCTCCAATAGAGTGCAGCCATTGAACACCCAATACAAGATCTGTCTCCCAATGCCAACAATATAGAAGTCATCACATAACTCATAATCTCTTAAGGTGATCTTGAGTTGTTTCACCACCTGTGTGCAAGGCATAGTGAATCCATCAGCTACAGTAATGTTGAATCCCTCAAAATCTTCTTCTTTAAGCCCTCTTTTCATGACAAATCCCTCATCAATAAAATTGTGAGTTGCCCCACTATCAAGAAGAACTATGAACCTTTGCCTTGCTAGTACCCCTCGAATTTGAAAGGGATTGTATCTTGGGACTCCTGATAATGTTGCTAAAGTGCCATCCTTGCTGATTACTTTTTCTTTCTCTTCTTCTTCCTCCTCCTTAGTGTCATGAAATTCCTCATGCTCATCCGAATTAGAGTCTGAAGCAACTTCAATAAAGTGCACTTGACCTTTCCCCAAATATTTGTGTCCTGGAACCCATGGTTCTCTACAAGTGAAACAAAGCTTTTTCCTTTGTAATTCACTGCTAGTCTCTTCATCTACCTTCTTTTTTGCTACATTTATCACATTCTTTGGTGGTTGTGCTAGAAAAGTCTTTTTCTGAAAATTCTCCTTATGTTGCCAAAGATTTGGGAGTTTTTGATTTGTGGTTGGTTTCATAGGAACACAAGTTTTAAGTTGCAAGCTTCTTTTGATAGCTTCTTGTAAGGTTGAGGGTGAGAAAGCCTTAACCAAACCCTTAACAAAATCTTCCAACCCATCAAGGAAAAGATAAACAATCCTCTTTTCACTCATATCGGGTACCATAACAGCCACTTTTTGAAACTCTTCTATATACTCAGTAACTGATGTAATTTGCTTCAACTTTGACAATTCTTTAAAATACTCTTTATCATCCTTCAGGTCAAATCTATCTATCACTCTTTGATTGAAATCATCAAATGTAGTCCCCTGATCATGACCTTGAGTAGTCATTCCATGATATCACCAATCATAGGCTGCATCTTCCAAGTGTAGACTTGTGAATTGAACGACATCACTCTCTTTCATGGGGTTAAGTGTGAAGAAAGTCTGTAATTTTTGTAGCCATGCTCTAGCTGAAATTTTATTTGTTCCATCAAAAGTAGGTGGTGTAAACTTGCTTATTTCATGTTTGAGCTCTCTTCCGCTCATGTTATGCTCCCTCCTATACTCTTGCTTGGGCATCAAAGTGTTCATCATATCCCCATATTCTTTAAAAGGAACCGAATTGCGAAAGTCATCATCTAAGCCATTGTAAGTAGCTCTTAATGCAATCAAGTTACTTGTAACCTCTTCCATAGGACTAAGGGCTGGATTTGGTACTGGTGGCTCATCTGCAGGTAGGAAAATAGTTTTTGTTGATTTAGAGGGTGTGGGTTTCACATTTCTTGACTCCTCTGAAGTGCTCCCTTTCTCATTAGTAGATACAACTCCTTGCAGTTTTTCTATCAATATCTGCAAAGCCTTTCTGGTTTTTGCCAAACTATCTACTGTTTGCTTTTGAGTATTCTAGATGTCTTGGAAGAATTTCTTTGCCATCTCATTTGAGTTAGCCATACTTGTTCTTTCCTTGGATTTTGTACTTTTATTTTTAACTGGGGGTTTGATCAAAATTCTTTTATTCTTTCTTCGCTGCAAATATCTCTTTTCTCTTTCACTTGGTTGCATACAAAATTCTACAAACCCTCAGGCTGGCAATATCATAGCTTTGATACCACTGAAATGTCCCCTTTCTGATTTTATATGATATTTAAAGCCTTTGATCAGATTTTAAAATCAAACAACCAATATTCCAAAGATCAACCAATTTCTCAATAAAACCCTAAATCGGGTATGCTCGTAATAGTGCCAAAAATCGTAATAGTGCCAAAAACTTCATAGCTTCACATATTATTAATAAATCTGAAAGTAGACTTTTTTACGAAAATTTTTCCAGCATAATGTCCCACAAAATGAAATTTCCAGATCTGTATAGAGTTCACACAATAGCTCCCAAATGGAGGACAAAAACAATGCCCATCGGACTCTCGAAAATAACACAAAATAGCTCGGAAACACCACAATACCCTAATAATCTATCAAAGAAGTATAACCACGACCCAATACATGTATCTAGCTCTATTTTAACATCTAAATGTCTGCAATACAACAGCAAACCAAACTGATACAAAATACTCAACCAGAAACACCAAGCTCTTATAAGAAACACACCCGACAACTCACAAATTTGCATTGTTCAGCCAAAGGAAAACTCTGCATGAGCTTGCACATGGAATGGCCTCAAATTCCCATCCTTAGCCTTCTTGGAAACCTACAAACTCCCGTCCTTGGGTCTCTTTCTCCATAGGTTTGGCAGCCTCTGAAGAACAACAAAGCAACGAGTAAAAATCAAGTTCTAGAATGAGCCCGAAATGCCTTCAAACCTCTTTAAAAGAGGACATAACCTTAACTCACAACCAAGAGGGGTCCTTAATCATATTTTAATAGTAATTTTTATTTATTAATCCATCGGTTTTTCCAATGATTAACCCGCTTTCCCGATGCTTCACTTTTGAGCCTGCCAACCTTAGCAAAAGTTATTATTTTTTAATTATTTGAAAAGGGGACATGACATAATCCAACAGCATCATAGCTGAATTTCTTGGCTGCCTTAATCTTATTTAGACCATTGTGTCTTTCTCTGCATGTTATCTATTGAGTTTCGCAAGCTTTGAGATGTCACATTGGCACAAGTAATGGAGATGGTTAAATTAAGGATATTTATCTAGAGAATTTATGTTTGTTGCTTCTTCTTTGGGTTTGTTTTCTATTTCTATTTAGCTTGGCATCTCTGTTGCCATTGAGAACAATTTTTCATTTATTTGTTTAATGGGAAAATTTAACTCTGAAATAGATTAACTTGAGCTCATTGCAAATATTTAATATGTTTAAATTATGTATCAACATGGCATGCAATCTAACTACATTTTGGCAGAATTTCATTCCTTTGTGTCTAAACCAATTGTAAGAATCTCAATACAGTTCTACTCATAGCTGAATTTCATGGTGGAAACCATCGGGTTTGGAATAACCATCATAAATTTGTTGACATTACAGTCAGGTTTGTTATTAGTGACACACACTTACTCAGGCAGTTAGTATCTACTGAGCGTATTATACAGCTAACAGAGTTAACCGAGCATTTCAGACTCTACCGAGTTCTACAGTGACTACCGAAAGCAAGGTGATCATTACACTCAAAGGAATCTCATTCAACAAACCAAGTTGCAGATAAGAGATCAGCCACTGTTTCATCCTAATAGGTGGATCAGTTAAATTCTTTTACAAGGTAGACTTAACAGTCTTTTTTGAATCTTGTTACCAAGTGCATACTTCATTGTATGTATGTAAATCCTTTTGCAAGGTGGACATAGCAGTCCTTATTGCTCCTAACAGGGCAGATCATTAGAAGTGATCATTGTAAGCCTTAACAGACTCACTTTATACTGCAATACTAAAGCTTGTGGTTATCATCCCCACCCCAATTTTACTTTCTATTTGGAAGGTTTCTGGGTCACCAAATTGTGTGTCAAAGTGTTATGAATGTTTAAATGGTTTTAGTTTTTCATGCATGCAATTAGATTAGAATACACATGAAGGATTAATTGGTAATAAAAGATTAAGTTTTATAAGCTATTGATTCACCCCTCCCTTCTCTGTGACTTAGCCTATTATGTATATTTCCAACAATTGGTATCAGAGCTTTGTGGTTCTTAGGAAATAAGTTTAACAGCTTTAGCAAAGATTAGAGGCTATGGAGGTATTCAGACTTGACAAGGCTATTGACAATGAAAAGCTGGATTTGGAATTGGCTATAAGGCAACTCAAGAAAGCAAAGGAGCAACTCTTTCAATCCTTGAAAAGAAAAAAAGATCTTGTAGTACAAATGATGACCAACTCTACATTGACGAAAGAATTGAAGACATCTATTCAAAAACCAATTCAGAGGAAGCAAATGAGACAATCAAAGAACTATTAGAAAAGAATGGTACACTTCAAGAAGAAGTAAAAAAGCTGAAAAGAGAACAAGAAATCCAGTCAGTAAGATTGTGTGAAGTCATGGAAGAGAAAAATAAGATAAAAGAATAGATAGAAGGAAATGACAATGAAATTCAGTATCTGTCCCTTCAACAGGTAGACTTCATTGATCAGCTCACTAATGCAAATGAAGAAATCATGAATCTAAGATCAGAGAATGAAAGATTGCAGAATGATCTAATTGCTGAAAGACAAACCAATGAAAGGATGATGAAATCCCAAGCAAGCATGGATCAACAAAATGAGCAAATCTAAAACAGACAGAAGGGAAAAGCAAGAATTGGATATACAGAAGAAGGTGAATCATCCAAGTAAGGAACTCAAAAGAATCAAAGACCCACTTGCAGTCACTGTGATAAGATAGGTTATACATCAAACAAATGTTGGAGCAATCGGAAAGCTAAATTCAATTGAAAATGCTACAATTGCAATCAGCATGGTCATAAAGCTAATGAATGCAAAGAGAAACCTAAGTTTGAAGGCAAATGTCACAAATGTAAGAAGTATGTGCACAAATCTTCTAAATGCAAAACTAAGATATTAAACCTAGTAGAACAGATTGTATAAACTATATTTGGTTGGGATTATAACACTTGGTGCAGATGTCATTACTGTGGAGAATTTGGACACATTGGAATGAATTGTGTAAAAGATCACATGAGGACAAGAGACACCACTAGAAGATGGTTCATTTGCGTAGAATTTGGTCATCTTGCCAAGAACTGTATGAATACTGGAAGAATTAAAGATTAAAAGAAGGCAAAAGCTGATAACATCAAAAAACAAATGAGACAGCAATGGATTCCAAATTCTTTTGAGAATACAAGTCCGAGCAATGAAGCAAATGCCACTTATGAATCGGGTGATTCAAGCATTTCCACTTTATCTCCCAGAAGGAGTACTAGAACTAGGATTCTGAAGAAAACATCTCACATCAATTCCAGTCAGCAGAATGAAAGATCCACATAAGCATTTAGGATGAAAAGGGATTTCTAAGCATTCAAGAAGATGCCAGTCATTACTGAGTAAGGTCGGGATGTAGAACTTATCGAGGTCGGGTTGCAAGACCCTACCAAGCAAGGTCGAGAGTAACTCATTGTGTGGAAATCGAGTCATAGATGTTCCTATCGAGCATTTAATGCGGGCCGAGTGGAAGACAGTCTGTCATTTGAGCGAACAATCGTACCAGGCATTTATGGCGATCGAAAGACGAAATTTGATAAAAAGGCAAAATCAAATTCATTTAACACTGCGAATTTTTAAAAGCTGTTTGTGCAAAGCAATTTCTAAAGCATCTGAGCGAATTATCGTTGAAGATTTTCGTATCTTTGCAAACCTTAATGAGCAAATGGCATCATCCAACAACAAGACTAAGAAAGGGTCGAAGATGTTAGTTCGAGGCATGGAATGGAAAGCTCCAGATTTTAAGCTAAGTCCGGTTGTCGTAGAAACACTAGATCCAACTGGAGCACAATCGCAAATTCCATCCAAGGTACTGTTGATTAATGATATTCGTTCGCATTTTCGTTGTGCTATTCAAGATATTGGAACTCTGGATATAGATGAGTTGTTGGGGAAATTGTGTGTCAATGGGGTATTAAAACTAGAACATCAACACCTTGAAGCTAAAGGTTTGATTCATATTCCTCACATGCCACGAGATTTTCAAATTAAATGGACAAGATTTATTCTCAGCTGTGTGCATAATGGTCAGTTGTGGTTTGAGCAACCTATTGTAATAACGAAGAAGATGATCCATAGGATCACTGGTCTTCCTATGTTGACAAAAGCAAAAACAACTCAACCCCTAAGTCGGGTCGAACTAGAAAAGAAAACCCTTGCTGAGTGGGATGGAAGGGGAATGAAAATCAGTTGTGTTATGGATATGGAATTGAAGTTCAAGATATATATCATTGCACATAAAATATATAGTTCGAGCAGACTCAACAGTGTATCATGTGAAGCTATGGATCTTGCATACAAAGAGGCCAAGAATAACATGTCACTTGACCTAGCCAAATTGATGTTGAATCAGTTCAAAAAAAATATGGAGAGGATAAGAACTTCAAAGGACAATCCTTGTAAGTTTGGTTCACTCCTAACTTGTCTATTTTTCTTTGTGCAAAAGTTGTTCCCATCAAAAGGTACAGTCATATGGAGGAAGGATGTACTTGTTCTTTATCAATTTAATAAATATATAGCTGAAATGGGAGAAAACTATGTTAGTACTAAGGATAACTACTTTGATGCATTTAAGGACAAGATGAATAACAGATTCAGGATACCTAAGAAACTTGTTGATAACTACAAAGATGATATTTGTTTCATGGTTGATAGTGATAAAGTGTATATACAAGCAGTAAGACCGAGAATTGTATGGGTTAAGCCTCTAGGTTATGAGGTTAACATTGATGAAACTAAGGACATTGTTGAAGCACTATTAAATGAGCCTGTTGACCCAAAAGATGCATATTTTGGCACTTATGTTAAAGCTAAAGCAAGAATAGAACTTGAAATCAAACTCCTTCAGGCAGTCAACAAAGGGAAGAAGAGGATAGCAAAATTGAAAACTAGCTCCACTCATCTATTGATTGAAGGAAAAGGTGATGACATTGAGGAAGATGAAGCATAAGATGAAGAGAAGTCAGAGGAAGAAGAACTAGTAAAGAAGAAAGGTAAGGTTATTATAACCAAAACTACAAAAACATCTATTGCAGTATTCACAAGGAGGGTATCCAGGAAGAAACTTGATAAAGAAGGAGGAGATCTGATTTATAAGCGGCCTCCATCCACCTTTTAGGAAAGACGAAAAGAAATAGATTCAGTAGCCGGCATAACAAACTTTAGATCAGTAAGGTATGAGACAAGGACTGCAGAGGAGAAGAAGTAAATAGAAGACATGATAATGTCTAAGATAGGTAAATGAATGTATTCCCCAGACTAGTTTGCTCAGCAGATTCGGAGTGATTTAATGGAGAAGGTCAAGCCAAGATGGGAACATGCTATGAAAACGATTGAAGACATATATGAGCAGACCTTGAAGCAACTCATGTTGAGCTTGAATAACAAGGATATAAAAGAATCCATTAACAAGAATGAAGGAAAACTTATTCTCCGAGCAAAGCATTGAAGACATCAAGCTCAGAGAAAGCCATTGCAGAATTGATTGTGTCAAACACTACAAGTACAAACAAAATTGATTGTGTCAAACACTACCATATCCACTATTGAAGACTCACTCTCCTTCACGAGAGTCTACTGAGGTGAAGTCAGATCACTTGAACTTATGTGTTGTTCCTAAGACCAGTGTTGTGACTTCTACACCTCCACCTCTTGCTCAGATTCCATCTATTGCACATGATTACTCTTCAGCATTGCCTACCATGGTAGCTCTAGTCATCGAGCCACCTACTGCAGTTGTTGAGGATATATCAAAGGACACACATCTCCTCTCAGATGATAGATTCAACACACCTGTTATCCCACCTCCATTGGAGATTCTATTTCAGGATTTTCATGCTTTCTCCTTTGAACATCAACTAGGATTTACAACTGCACCTTATATACATGGGTTTTATTATCCTTGTCCATTGAATTTGTTTCCTTTAGATTGGAGCCACATTGGTATGTTCATCAACACAGGAGTTCTACCATTCTGGGGGGCTATAGAGTCTCAAGCTTCTATCATGGGGGCTCTCATTGTACTATGGTCTTGAGAGAGTCTCTTGAGATGTCTCATTTGTGCATCTTTTTTTATCTCTTTTTAGAGTGGGGTTTTTCTTTTTGGGTTTTCTCTATTTCTTTGTTTCATAGAGATTTAGTTATGATTAGGTACCTTGTTAGGCCTTATTGTCGGAACCCAAGTTCTCTTTTAGCATTGTTGTCTATTTGCATTGTTTGTAGTTGCATTGTTGCTCATTTTAAGGGGGGTTGTTAGAGTAAAAGGTTAATTTAATTTAATTTATTAAATCACCTTTACTCCCTTCTTAAGATTTCACTCTATGCACTTTTCATTTCTGTTTAATAATTAATTAGTAATTATTAAATGCCATTTACCTTTTAGGGTTTCGATCTCTTTCATAAGGATTGATCAATTGTATTTTCATTCATTTTGTTTTGCACAAGCAAATACAATTTTCTTGTTTGTTGAGAAAACCCTTCTCTCTTTGCTTTTCTTACTTCTTTGTAACAGGTTATTTGCATGTAGGATATCCAAGGTCTATGGATTTGTTCGTCATCAAATCCTACAATTATATTCCCTCAAATGGTATTCGTAGGTAGAAAATTGTTCTAAGGAGTCCAAAAGAAAATAGAGTGGTTGAAAGCATGAACAAAATAATAATGGAGCATGCAAGGAGTATGAGGTTGCATGTTGGGCTATCCTTAAATATGTGGGTAGAGGCTATTTATATTGTTGTATATTTAATTAGTATAGGTCACTATCCTTTGGGTTGTGGTATTCCAAGGGAAGCATGGACTGGTAAGAAGATGAGTTATTCTTTTCTCATAACTTTTAGTAGTGAAGCATTTGCACATATAGATTTTGAAAATATAATCAAGATGGACAATAAATCTATGAAATAAGAATTTGTTGGGTATAGCATTGATGAATTTGGCTATAGACTTTTGGATTTTAAAAATCATAAAATAATAAGTAGGAAAGTCATATTCAATGAGAAAGTGTTGTAGAAAGATCTATTGTGACGACATAAGCATAAAGAAAATGATTATGTTGTCTTGGATGATACTCAAAAAGATGATTTTCTAGTAGTCCCTCATGCTCCACAATAATATCAACAAAAAATACCACAAATCTCAGTGAATGTTAGGTGGTCCACAAGGTTAATTACAGTGTAATGTGACTCACTGCGAGTCGAGCGAGTCGGCGAGTCACTAATGGCCTGCCATGTTAAAATGCTTGTGACCCGGGTTGGCGGGTCAGGTGATGTGACTCGCCTAGCTCGCGGGTCACGACCCACTTGACTCGGCCATGGTAGCAGGCTTTTGGTTGAATTAAAAATTCATTTAAACAATATTTTTTTAATATTTTTCTTTGTTCTTTGTTATTCTTATAACCCTAAAAGAGCTTTCGTAACACTCTATTGTGAGAAGAAGAGAGAGAGAGCGAGAGAGAAGAGAAACAGAGTGTCATTGTTTTGCAACTAGCTGAAAGGAAGAGGAGAAAAGCTTGCATTTGTGACATTGGAGCTTGCATTTAGATCATCAAGGAGTTTATAGGAGCTCTTCTCAACACTTCCCAAAGCATTTCAAAGAGGTAAGAGTTGATTCTTTAGATTTTGATGATTTTTTTCTCTATGCTTATGGGTTTTTTGGATGATTTTTTTTGTATATTTATGAGTTTGTTTTACTTTAGATCTTCATAAAATACAATGCTTAAATGGTAATATTTGGTCTAAAATGTCTTATTGCAAAAACCTTTACATTTTTCCTTATTGCAGAAACCTTTACATTTTTCCTTATAATGGCTCCTGGAGGTAAAAAAACCCAAGCTCTCTAAAGGCAATAAAAAAGATGAGTGTTGGAAGTACACCATAGACTTTTCGAGTCAAGGTAGAACTCAACAAAATGTCTATTTTGTGAGGTCATTAATAGTGGGGGGATAAATAGACTGGAATACCATATTGCTAGCATATGTGGTCATGATGCTGAGCCTTGTAAAGTTGAAACTGTTGAGGCTCAACGTTTTTGTTATGGTACTTTAGAAAATATGAACAAGAAAAGGAACTAAAACAAAAACAATTAGCAGAGTTAGCTCAGATTGGTTCCAATTCCCTTCCACGCTCATCTGGTAATGTTTCTGTGTCTAGTTTTACACCCGGGCTAGGTTCAATAAGTTGTGTTGGAGAAGGTTCTTCCCTTCCCCCCTATCATCCCAGTGCTTCTGCTAGTTGTACTTCTACATCTATTCCTTGCATTGCTAGTGGTGCTGCAGTTGTTGCCCCTTCTAGTAGTATTGGCTTTACCTTTCATCCCAGAGTCAGAAAATCTAGGTTGGACAATTACCGTGTTCCACTCCTGGTGCACAACCCTCACTTGAGAGCTTGGGCTGGAATAGGGAGATCCATGTAGCTGGAATAAGAGCGATTTGCAAGTTTTGGTTTTTCTGTAGCATTCCATTTATAGCAGCTAGTTTCTTCAACTTCATTTATATTGGATTGTTTTACGTTTTTAAGTTTTAAAATTTAGATTCAATTTTATAATTTTAATTTGATGTTGAAAATTTGAAATATGCTAATTAAAATGTTTTTATAAATGTAACAGGACTCCTTATTGGTAGGGGATGATTGATGCGATTTCTATCTATGGTGTGGGGTTTAAAGCCCCCACTAAAGATGAGATGAGTGGTCCCCTCTTACTAGAAATGGTTGAGGAGATGAATCTTGAGTTGGAGGACCATAGAAAGATTTGGAGCCAAAAGGGGTGTACTATTATGACGAATGGATGGACAAATAGGAGGAATAGGACCCTTTTAAATTTTTTTGTTTCTAGCAAAGGTAATTCATCATCCTCTGCTTCTCGAAGTCTAAAATTTAATGTACTATTGAATAACTAAAATTTTGTTTTATTGACTATTGATTCTTGATTGATAATTATTTTGCTTAATTTTCAGTTTTAGGATCCACCATGTTTTTGAAGTCCATAGATGCTTCCTCACATGTCAAAAATGCAAAATTCTTATGTGAGGCTATTGAGGAGGTCATAAAGGGAGGTGGGAGAAGAGAATGTTGTCCAAATGGTGACTGATAATGCAACTAATTATGTTGCTGCAGGTAAAATTTTAACTTCTAAGTTCTAAAAAATTTATTTTAGTTTTTCATTAAATTTTGAAAATTAAAAGTTTTTTAATACATCAAAATTTTTCATTGTTTACTATCTAATTTAAAATTGCTGCAGGAAAACTTTTGATGGAGAGACACCCAAGAACCTTTTGGACTCCATGTGCGGCCCATTGCCTCGACTTCATGTTAGAGGATATTGTCAAGCTTGAATGGGTGAAATCATGTGTTGCTAAGGCCAAAAATCTTTGCGAGTTCATCTATAATCATGCCTTGGTCCTTAGCATTATGAGGGAATACACGAAGGGAAAGGAGTTGGCTTGTCCCGATATCACAAGATTTGTCTCTAATTTTATCACACTAAAATCCTTATTGAGTTCAAAGTTAGCTTTGAGGTGCATGTTTGTTGGTCCACAATGGAGTTCCTCCTCCTTTGCTACTACTGTTGCAGGGATAGATGCAACAAAATGCATTTATGATGAAGGAGGTTTTTGGGAGCCATGTTAGAAGATTGTGGAGGTAATTTACATTTTAAAAGCTTAAGTCTTAAAACTTTATAAATTAATTTATCTCATACTTTTTTTTGTTTTATTTTCATTGTCCAACTTTGCAAATTTTCAACATTCACTAAATTGTTTTTTTGTTTAATTGTTTTGTAGGTCACTGAGCCCCTTGTAGCCCTCCAACGAATTGCTGATGGGGAGAAGACCTCTATGAGCTACATATATGAGGGCATGGATAGGGCCAAGGAGGCTATTAAGGCCAACTAGGTAGGAGTTGAGAAAAAGTATGGCCCTATTTGGGACATAATTGATAGGAGATAGCAACATCAACTTCATAAGCCCATTTTCGTGAAGATTTCAAGGCAGATTAAGAGGTTCTTAGTGGCCTATACACTGTGATATCGAAGATGGCCACTAATGCCACAGATATATTGCTTGAGATGGATGCCTATAATAATGCATCAGGGCCCATTTTTTGAAGTCAAATTTGCAAAGAAGGTTGTACAAAATTGTAGCTTGGTAGAAATTGCAGCTTAAGCCTTATACAATCTAGTTTGTAAATTTCTAGCTTTAAAGTTCAAATTTTGAAATGAGACTAATATTTTTTTCTTTTCCTTTTTCAAAATTTAGATAGATGGTGGCAAATGTTTGGGCCTTCAAGCAAAAACCTTCAGCAAATCGCCATCCGCATAATGAGCCATCTAAGTAGCGCTTTTGGATGTGAGCGCAACTAGAGCATGTTCGAGCACATCCACTCGAAGAGGCGTAACATGTTGTCTATGGAGAAAATGAATAGGCTAGTCTTTGTGCATTACAACATGCTCATTAGGACTAGGGAGATTTTGGATAGTGACAACTCTCCTATTACTCTAGAGGAGGTTGATCTAGAGTCTGAGTGGATCACTGAGGCTACTGATCTTGTCTTTGATGATGAGGACCTAGAGTGGGTTGATGAGGCAGACAAAGAGGCCGAGGCTGTGGCTATGGAAGCAAAGGACTAGAGAGTTCCAATTGTTCTCAGTGGCACCTCACAGGCACTAGCAGAGCCAAAGACTACATTTGATCCTAGAGACACCTCACAGGCTGATGCTATAGCTAATCAGTCATATAGGACCTACCTTAGACGCCTTACTAAGAGGCATTTTATAGATTATACGGAGCTTGAGGATGAGGATGAGGATGAGGATGACAATGAGGACTAGGAGCCATAGCAATAGTCTTGTTTTAACTTAACATATGATCAGAATTTGGAACATTTGATGATGACTATTGATGTGTTGGATTTCATATACATTTTGATGGGTTGCATAGATTTATCATTTTATATATCTATGTTTTACTTTATAATATTTCCTTCAGCTACTGTTTAGTATTTAGTAATTTACCTTTGTAGTATTGTACTTACGTAATCAATGTATGTTTAACTTTTAAGTATGTGCATTATGATCAAATTATCTTCTATTTAATGATGTTATTGTGTCTTTAAGCTTTATTCAATAATGGGTGCATGAAATGTTCTTTAAATCCAAAAAAATCTCAAAATTCGAGATTTTTTCACTTTGCCGAGTCACTGCTGAGATCGAGCCGGGTCACAAGTCAAGTTACCTTTGTAGATTCTGAGTTGGGTCCAAGTCACGTTACTTTGGTTAATTGTACCTTTAGAAAGGTTTTCTCCCTCTTTGTACTCTATATAATTAATAGATGTTGATGAACCAAAATGCTATGATGAAGCTGTGTAGGTGGATACAAAGCTTCAATAAGAGTATGCAATGACAATAAATAGTCTCTTTTCTAGAAAATTAGTCTTGGGATTTATGTAAGTTGCATGCAAGTAAAAGGGCTTTACAGAATAAATGGATTTACAAGTTGAAAGAAGAGGATGGAGGCAAGAAAAGATTGAAAGATAGGTTAGTTGCAAAATGATTTATATAGAAAAAGGTATTGATTTTGATGAGACCTTTTCTTAGTTGTTAAAATAAACTTCTATTTGTATTGTTTTAAGTATTGTGACTACTAAAGATTTGGATTTGGAGCAGTTTGATGTTAAAACAACTTTTCTTCATGACGAGATGAATAAATATATATGAAATAGCCATAGGGATTTGAGGTCAAAGGTAAGAAGAATTTAGTGTTCAGATTGAAAAAAAGTTTATATGGCTTGAAGCAAGAACCTCAGGAATGGTATCTTAAATGTGACAATTTTATGCATGAGCATGGGTACACTATGATTCATCTAGACCATTGTGTTTATTTTAAGAGGTTGGATGATGAGAGATACATTATTCTATGTTTGATATGTTGATTTATGCTTGTAGTTGGGTCTAACATGGAGGTATTGAAACAAAAGTTAGCACAATCATTTTCTGTGAAGATTTTGGGGGCAACAAAATAAATCCTTGCTATGAAATTTTGCAAAGATTGGAAAAATAGGAAATTGTCTCTATCTTAGGCTGATTATACTGAGAAGGTGTTGCAACATTATTGTATGGAGAATGCAAAAATTGTTAGTACACCTTTACAAGGTCATTTGAAATTGACTAAGGATATATGTCCAAAGACACAATAAGAGGAGGAGGTACCTTATGGTTCAGTTGTAGAGAGCTTAAAGTATATTATTGTATGTACTAGGCCATATACTACACATGTAGTGGGAGATATTAGTAGTTATATGAGTCCTCTTGAGATTGAGCATTGAAATTTAGTCAAATGGATTCTCTGATATTTGAGAGGTACATCCAATAAATGTTTACATTTTGGGGGCTCTATCATTGATTTACAAGACTATGTTGACTCAAATCTGGTAAGGGATATAGACACTAGGCGAAGTACTATAGGATATGTACTTATTGTTGGTGAGACAACAGTGAGTTGGATTTCTCAGTTATAGAAGGTGAATATTTTATCCATTACAAAAGCATAGTATGTTGCTGCTACAGAGGCATATACGGAGATGATATAACTTCAAATCTTCATGGAAAAAATGAGACACCCACAAAGGGAAAATTATCTCTATACGAAAATTCAAAGTGTCATTCATCTTGCCAAAAAAATTGCTTTACACTAAAAAATAAAACACCTACAGTTGCAATTTCATTTGGTCTATTTTTTGATGATGAACAGTTAAAGTTGATAAAGATACATATAGATGATAATCCAACATATATGTTTATAAAGGCAGTGATAAGGGATAAGCTAAATTCCTCTTCAACTTCAGTTGGTCTTCTAGACTGAATAAAATAAATGAACAACTAATTCTAGGGTGGTTCAATCCAATAGGAGCCTCACCAAGTAGCAATATTGCTACATGATTAGTCTCCAAGTGGGACATTGTTATTTATTCTAAAGCTTGATCAGTCACCAAGTGGTAGATTGTTAGCTTGTGGTTGTAAATATTGTACACTTGTTGGGGTTTGTGTGTAGAGCCCTTTGGAAAACTATTTTTGGGGCCATTTTTTTCGAGGGGGTGGGGGGGTAACTATACTTTTCTAACCCTAATTTTGTAAGTTTGTAAGCAACAAAAAGCTTGTATAAAATGGTTTATGGTTATGGATTTTGGAGAAACTTTGATTTAGTAGCTTCTTGTAGCGGTATTGAGTTGTAAGGGTTGGAGATTGTAATCATGTTGAAATCACTGGACAATAGGAATATTTGTCTCTTGATTTGGTAGATGTAGCCCAGGGATTAGGTGAACCACATTAAATCTTTGTGTCTTGTGTTTTCTTATATGTGCTTTGTACTTCTATGATATTTATTATATTTGCATGTAATTACTATTTATATATCTCTAATCCTAACAATTAGTAGTCATTGTTGATTCCAAATTTTCCTTGCTAATCATCTATACTTTTCTTTTGATTATTTCTATATACTAATGTTTGTTTAAAATTTTGTAGCATAACATTCAAGATATGGATGCTTCTGATACAAATTTATAAATCATTTTTATGATCCCAGCTACTTCTATGACCTTAATAATTTCTATGAAAATGACGTGGACAAAAATGCACAAATAGTTGTAAAGTCATGCAAAAACATGATTAGAGGTGTTGAGAACACAACATTATCTAATGATTATGTTAAAGACCTAGAAATATCGAAGATTAAATATGTAAAATTTGTGCATGATACATTTACAAGTGTCAAAAAGGGGGAGAAGATGTATATTGTAAAGGTGAGAAGAAATTATATTAAAGGGGAAGAAAATGTATATATCATATGTGAAGATGAGAAAATGTGAAAGATGTAAAGTATATTTTATATATATGTATGGGGGAGCAACATCATATTATATACATGTACAGATATTCAGAGAAACATTTCTTATAAAAGAAATTTTGAAAAATCTAAAAAACAGAGTACTCTACCAAGTTGAGGACACAAGATGGAGAATAAAAAGTGTTTTGAAACTTTTTGGAATTTTTGAGAATTTAGTTTTGATTGATAAGTGCTTTTGTTACTAATGCCAACGAGGGAGATTGTTGACATTATAGTTAGGTTTGTTATTAGTGACACACACTTACTAAGTTAGTATCTACCAAGTGTATTATACAGTTAACAGAGTTAACCAAGCATTTCAGACTCTATCGAGTTCTACAGTTCTACCAAATCCAAGGTACAATATTCAATTTGCACCGAGCAATTTCTGCCATGATGGTGATCAACAGTGTAAACCGAGCTTCTTAAGGTTTATTGAGTTCCTTAGTACAGTGTTTACCGAGTTCACAGTTACAGTAATGTGAATCCAGTGTTAACCAAGTGATTCAGTTTATACCGAGCTCGTTGTGATAGCATTGGCCGAGCTATGTAGTGTGAATCAAGTGATTCAGTATATATGTCGAGTTTCGCAATATTCACCAAGTCATCAATGTAGACCGAGTTTAGACTACTTGGAAGTGATCAATATGAACCGAGCTTCTACATCTACCGAGTGCATGACGATCCAAGCATTGATAGTGGATGCCGAGTATTAGAACCTCACCAAGCTAGTCTTCAGAACCCAAGTTCCTGCAGTTGGGCTGACTTTGTGTATTTTGTGTAAACTTGTATTGTAGCCGACTTTGTTGAATTGTAAATTGGATTGGTATATATGTAATATATTGTATCACATCCAATATATAGAATACATGTAAGATAACAAGCAAAGAAGAGAAGAAGTGCGAAATACAAAGGCTAAAATAGTATAAGGAGCAACCAAGATTTATCTATCACAACAAGGTGATCAGTACACTCAAAGGAATCTTATTCAGCAAACCAAGTTGCAGATCAGAGATCAACCACTGTTTCATCCTAACAGGTGGATCAGTTAAATCCTTTCACAATGTAGACTTAATAGTCTTTTGTAAATCTCGTTACCGAGTGCATATTTCGTTGTATGTTTGTAAATCCTTTTGCAAGGTGGATCTAGCAGTCCTTATTGCTCCTAACAGGGCAGATCATTAGAACTGATCATTGTAAGCCTTAACAGGCCAACTTTATACTGTAGTACTAAAGCTTGTGGGTATCATCCCCATCCCAGTTTTACTTTCTATTTAGAAGGTTTTTGGGTCACCAAATTGTGTGTCAAAGTGTTATGAATGTTTAAACGGTTTTAGTTTTTCATGCATGCAATTAGATTAGGATACACATGAAGGATTAATTGGTAATAAAAGATTAAGTTTTATAAGTTACTGATTCACCCCTCCCCTCTTGGTAACTTAGCCTATCATATATATTTCCAACACAATTGTCATAAGATAGTGTTTGCTGACCCTTGCCTTTCTCCTCTTAGAGTTGCCTTTGCCATAAATAAACCCATGTCAAATTCCGACAGGTGGATCAACAGGCTCATGTTATAGAAGCATGGGAATCCTTAACATTATTGAAGAAGCACGAGACCGAATCATAATGGACAAAGTAACCACAACAAGTCTAGAATCAACTAAATTTATCTTAGTAACAGGCCGATTAAGAGGCACCATCAAATCTCATGCAGGGAAACCACATCAAACGAAGAACCATTTGTTGCCAATATTTTATTTTCTATCAATAATTAAACTGAATTGTTAATTCTTCGTAAAGACGTATAATCAGATTTCTTCTACACTAATGTCATCACTTGAGAAATTACCAAATTATCTTGGTTAGGGAAAATCCATTTATAGTGATTTCATTAGAAATGTCAAAGGAGGGGTTGATTTCTTATTGATGCCAGAGCGTTTTTTGCAAAGATGACCATCTTTTTTAAACAAAAAACATGCATTAGGCTCACCAAGTCAAATAATTTCATATTTGTATTCTGTTATGAAATAGAAATCAACCATGGTTTGGAAATTCATCTTTTTATAAAATGTAAGATTTATTGAGAACTCAAACACGAGCCAAGATCCAAGTTTCAGGATACAAGTAACAAAAGATTTAAGAAAATAGATAAATGTAGAATGCAAATTAACAGCCTTTTGAAGATGAAAATCTATAGTTAAAAATAATTGCTTGCCAGTATATGGGCCCCTTGGATGCATGAAATAAGGAGATGACATTTGCATGAGGTTATGAATAGAATTCATAATCACTCCCATTTAGGACAATAATTGCTTGCCAGTATATGGGCCTCTTGGATGCATGAAATAAGGAGATGACATTTGCACGAGGTTACGAATAGAACTACTAATCACTCCCATTTAGGAGGTGAGTTAACTAAGAGAACAAAATTTATCTTTTTATAAAATGTAAGATTTATTGAGAACTCAAACATGAGCCAAGATCTAAGTTTCAGGATACAAGTAACAAAAGATTTAAGAAAATAGATAAATGTAGAATGCAAATTAACAGCCTTTTGAAGATGAAAATCTATATTTAAAAATAATTGCTTGCCAGTATATGGGCTGCTTGGATGCATGAAATAAGGAGATGACATTTGCATGAGGTTATGAATAGAATTCATAATCACTCCCATTTAGGACAATAATTGCTTGCCAGTATATGGGCCTCTTGGATGCATGAAATAAGGAGATGACATTTGCATGAGGTTACGAATAGAACTGCTAATCACTCCCATTTAGGAGGTGAGTTAACTAAGAGTACAAGAGTTGAATTGCCAATCAGTTAATTCGACTAAGATAGAGGTTGTCTTGACTGATTAGAAATGGGGTCCACTTGTTAGGAAGTGTGTTTCAAGTTCAACATTGTTCCTAATTTCAAGATTACAGAAATTGTAAACTATAAGCTATGGAATAAGAAAAATTCAGTTTTGGGTTATAAACGTTTTAGGCTCCAAAAATATTTTCAAGTTGTTCAACATCAGTTTTATGGATGCCTGGGATGTGGATCTCCTTGACGTCTACAATTCAGAAAAAAGGGAGGGCCAGTCGGCCTCTTGGTGTAAATGTTATTGTCTTTGGAAGTTGGAACTCGTACATTGGAAATGTTGAAACATTTGACACATAAAAGTGCTGCAAGATGAGTTCGATGGTGGAGGATATGGGTCCATATGCATCCTCCATTATCCAAATCTAGTGGAAGTTTGATTTTGACTTTGTTTTGATATTTTATTTTTCATCTTTATCTTTTGGTGCTTGCAGCTGAAGAAGTAGTGGGGCGCACAAGGTTTAGCTAAATGAAATCCTAGTTTATTCCCATAGCTACAAAACCTCTCGAAATATGCTAAAATAGGTGGAGCAGTTTTAAAGCATTGGACTATTCTAATATGTTGTTTGGAACCCACATGGAGCTGGGCACAATGTTGGAAATTCCTTTCTTTTGACCAAAACTAAATAATACTGCAGGGTGTTCCATGTTGTAGGGTGCACCCTAAATATGAATCATCGCCTCGAATAAATGATGCAGAAAATTTCGGTCACTCCACTAGCTATTGCAACTTGTATGCTGGAAAATCAATTATTAATGCTTGCAAGCTTCAAAGTATATGATAGTGTTAGTAAAGCAAAATTAATATTTAATTGCTTTCTAAACATCTCAGTTGTTAGCAAATATATAGTAGCTTCTAAGTGCAGGTCCCACATAAACTTATTTTTCCTGCTTTTTATTGTTTATGGCATCCACAAAGACAATATTAAGTACTCGTACGAAACCTTTCCTTAATAAGTAATATATCGCAGATCAAACAAATGTATGGTATGACTTGTCAAGGAAATGAATTTGATACCATCTAATTTGAAACAAATAAGAAATATTGAAGCTATTAAACAGGATACAATACTACAAATGGTACTGCCTAGTGAAATTAAATAGTTTCATAATTCCATATAGTTTGTTGATGGGGAAATGAGGCTGAGCAGATAGAGGACCAAGGGCCTAAGTTTCCTGTTCGACACAAGGATTATATCACTGTATTCATCTTTGAAGTCTATACTTATGACTTCCTTGAGCAGTTTGGAGTGATGCCTCCTAGGCTCACTGATCCATCCCCTGTTTATGATGTCCATAACATTAAAAGCATCAATGATACAGAAAGAGATGTAAAAAAGAGTTACGATTATTGATCAACTTATGATGTGTGTTATGATGTCAGAGGGCATCTTGAATGGAGATAATGGAGCCAAATGGAGAGTCCAAGTTGGTGAGTGGATTGTGACGAGTTTATGATAGATGGAAGGATATGCTAGTTTTAGCCTATGAACTCATATGGGGACTTGGGTAGTGGGTTATGATTAGTGACTTGCACATTACATTTGGGTGGTTTTAGGTCATGGTGTCCCATAAACTCAAAACACCATCCCCTACAGTTCTTGACCTTAAAACTTGATGGGACAAAGTATATAGACAAGTAAGCTGCAAAGATGCACAATTGATACTTCCACATGGTGCAAAAAATAAGGATTGATAATAGAACTTGACAAGGAACTTGTTGATGAATATTGTGCATGGAAGAGTAACATTCCTTGTTTTACCGACCTGGTAGGGATGGTTCAGCTTCACAAACGGCCCATTTGGCTCTTGTAGGATTTCCTTAATGTGGAAATTTTCATATGCTGGTCTGCGTCGTTTTGTTGGTGATCTTCTAGAAACCTTCTAGCTGCTGTAGTCCCATCTCTCTCCAAAATTCTTCTTTGTCTTCAACATGGCTGTCTATGATACAATGTTTTAGTAAATGTGATAGAATTCTAATGTTTGAACAAAGGAATTTGTGAAGAGAATATAGTATGATCAATTTTATTCTTGTAAGAATTGAGTTGAACACAAATATGATCAATATCTATGCATATGACATAAGCCTTTGATATGTTATGCTTGACTCAATTTTAAAATGCATTTAGTTCTGATGTAATGATTCACTTCATTAAAGTTGGCCTAGACATGAAGATCATACAAATGGATGTTACCACTTTAGAAATTTGAGGCTTGTGGTATGATGTTGACCTTTAAATGCTTCGATGTTCAATTGAAATAAGACGACTTGAATTAAATTTACATTTTTACTTGTGTCACATTTTAATTGAAATTTTTCTTTTGACATGGACAGATTGTTTTGGAGTTGAAAGAAGACGGAACAGTTGGTACAATAGATAATCCCCCTGTGATTCTAGCAAGCATGCCTCCACAATTTGTTGAGCAGGTGCTGTCAATTATCTTTTTATCATGTTGGCTAGTGTATTTGAATTTTGGCATAAATTCTTGTCATAGTTTTTAGGTACATTCAGTTTTCCTAGTTTGAGAACATGATGATGACATAATATGTACTTAGAAAGTTTGCTAGAGTGCTCATGTAAGTGAGCTGATTAAAAAATGAAGAAATAGGTCTGTAATGGTAGCTAGATATAAAGTAGTTAACTGAAACAATTGTAAAGGACAAAAAATGAATGAAAAATGTGGTGAATGATTGGGGTGACTGAAAGATAAGAATTAATTAGAAAAGTAAATGGGTAGTTGGAACAACTTTTAAAGGTAGATAGACGTAAATAAAAGGAAGGTAGACAGCCGAAAACAATCTATACTTTTTGCACATATATAATTGGTATCCAAGTCTAACGGGCAGGATCTCCCTATATTTAGATTTTTATTTTGCATATTTTTGAATTTCAACTTATTCAACTTTCAGATATACTTTCTTATGTATGTCGAGCACACTTTCTAATGACTAGGCATTACCATGTCTGAATTTTTCTGCACATTTTCAAAGTTTAGATTACTAAACCTTTTTTGATATACCGATTACTTTTAGTTTTTGTGTATATCAAGCACACTAGAAAACACATTAATATGGATATTGATTAGATTACATATTATCAATGATCAGATTTTAAGGTAAGCATTCGTTTCCTTCTAAATACCTGCAGTGGATTGTCTTCTTCAAAATATCAATTTTGTGTTGATTTTTTTTTGTTCTCATTTTTATGCTGCATAGTTGACTTCTGTATTTTAATTCGTGTTATTCTACCACTTCTTATAGTCTTATAGACTGTTGATCGTAATTATGGTAGTTTTCTATGTCTGTTTTGTATTATCTTCCTTCATAGATAGTTACCAGTTCCAAAACTTCATGTGCGAACCTAGTTTGGTCTAGTTGTTATTCCAAGAGCTACATGAGCAGAAATAACAAAATGCATTTAGACTTCAATTAATGCAATAGATGATGAGCATGTACCAACATCTCATGGAACAATAGTGGACTTCTAACTCCATTTTGTTGACTGGTACAGTTATCCTACCTGTTTTCAAGTTGAAACCTAGATCGTGATTCTCCATTTTGATGCCAAAGGCAATGGCAAGAAGATATATATTTGGATTATCAGTTTGGAGGTGTATTTCAAGAAGTGATAACATTTCTCAGCGCCACAGGAGATCATAATAGCAGAGGTTCATAGGAATGATCTAGCCTTTGGTGGCAGTCTCATATCCAACTTTTAGAGGCAACAGAGCAACGAGCAATTACTACTTAAATTTTAAGGCAATCATTCAGGCACAATCAAACCCATGGTTACAAATAAAAGCTAGTCGCACAATGATTGCATCTGCACCACATAATTGGTCAATCAGTCTAGCAGTACATGCACAGTTTAATCGTCTCTCTATTTAGTTTGAAATGAATGGAATTGATAGTGGTCTGAATCAAGTGTTCTCTGGATTATTTTCTTGTCTTCAACAGGACTTGAAGATTTTTACATGATCACTTCCTTAGAGCATGCTTGTCATCATGCTTTAAATGTGGGAGCTAAGCAATAAAAATCACAACAAAAGCCAAGCCAATCCCCTTCTTTTTGGAGAAAAAGTTTCTCTTCATCTTTGACAACTGCTTGCTTCTCTCATTTTATGTGCTTATCTTCCTGAAATGGATATTCTTCACCAATTAGGTCCATTAATGCCTCAGCCCCCTTATCAAGAAACGGAAAGAAGGATTGTGCCTATGCAAACATGCAAGAGACTTTGCTTGTATTGAATCTACTGATGAATGTTGTGCCCACAAATCAAAGTAAACAGAGATCCTTCTTGCCGAACAGATTTCACAATGTGAATATTCCATTTATAGGCAAGTTATACAACACTTGTAATCCTTAGCTCATGCTTAGTAATTCCAAGGTTAGTAATGATTAGTGACTTCGTTTGAGATCAACGGAAATAGAATCCCAAAGCATCAAATCCAGATCTTTAATTGTGGCCTGCAGTCAAATTCAATTTTCTTGAGGTTTGAAAATTAGAAAGCATATAATTGTGAATTCTCGTGGATCTGAAACCTTATCAAATTGAAAATTCATTTAAAAAAAATCTTGACCAGGCATGTTTGCTGAGGTAAATTCATGAACATCAAGGTTGCCGGTAAGGAACATCAGGCATGCAAAATGGCCAAAGCACTCTATAGATTTAAATAGGCCCCTTGGGCTTGGTACCTAAAGATTTATACATACCTCAATGACCAAGGCTTTCAAAGGAGTCCTTCAGATTCCAATCTCTTTGTCAAAACTACTAGTGATGATATTTTCTACTCGTCATGTATGTTGATGATTTGATTATATTGGTAATTCAACACTTCTGATTGAGCAGATCAAACAAAGTTTGTGTCAGTCATTCGACATGATGGGTTTGGGACTTCTGCGTTCTTGCTTGGATGTTGAAGCTTGGCAAAAAGATGATAATACCTTTATATCTCAGTTGAAATATGCCAAAGGTCTGCTAAATTTTTTTTTGATGCAAGAATTGCAAACCTGTGTCCATACCTAGAAAAAGGGCTGAAGTTGTTCGCCAAAATAGATTCACCTATTGTAGATGAGTCCATGTTTAGGAAGCTAGTAGGAAGTCTCATCTATGTTTAGGAAGCCACTAGACCTGATCTTAGTTTTCTTGTGACATACTTTTCTTGCTTTGTGAGAGCTCCTAGAGCTGACCATTGGGTTGCAGCAAAGCATGTGGTGAGGTATGTGAAGGGCACTTTTGATTTTGGCATTCTGTATGGCGAAAGTAAAGATCCTAGATTCATTGGCAATATAAATTTAGAATGGGTAGCTTATATTGATGACATGAAGTCTACATCTGGGTATGTCTTTAGTATGGGAAAAGGTGCAGTCACATGGACCGGAAAGAAACAAGCGGCATCTCTTTCCTTTACTGAAGAAGAATATTGGGGAATTGCTAAAGCAACTTGTGATGCTGTTTGGCTTCGACAAATGCTTTTTGATGTGCACATACATCAAACAGATCCTTCACCTCTCTTTTGTGATAAGAAAGGGGTGCTCAAGCTTTCCAAAAATCTAATCTTCCATGACCGGACCAAGCATGTTGACCTCATCATCATTACATCTTAAGCTTGCAGAGGATTGATCAGTACATTTGCAACATGTTCCAACTGAGGATTAGATTGTAGAGATTCTCATCAAGTTTTTGGGAGGGGGCAACTTGGTGTAGCGGATAGGTTGATCATTAAAGGAGGGTTTTAGAATAATATTTACATATCTAGATATTTATCAGTCAATACTGTAATACTAAGTCACAGGATACACTGAATTTCATCCATGAAGTTCAAATTTTAGTGAATTTTTACCCTTTCTGAACTTCATCCGAATTTTATGATATTTAATATAATATTGTTATTTATAAATTGTAATAATCTTATTTTATTTTTAAATGATATTGAGTCATTTAGTACATATATTACTTGAAAAGTTCATTTAAATAAAAACAAAAATGTATAATTGTTACATTGTATACGCCTAAGAAATAGGTCAATTTTATAAAGAACTTAAGTCTAGAACTTCAAGTCTATATACCTTCATTGGAACCCAATAAATTGCTCAAAGCATGTATTGTTGAGATTGTCAGAGTTGAGGAAATGTCCCCAGGATGGAGACACGGGCAGAAAACCCTGGGGACAGTGTCCCCATGTACCACAGATTGCGACTTCTTTACTTATAATTAGTTTTTCAAATATTAACTTTCTAATATTATTTTCGTAGGCAGTTGCATTCTCAAGATTTAAAACAATTTTCTATCCCTGAATTTTGCCCTCCTGCCATGGAGACTGAAACAGTGAAAATATAACTATATATAACCTCCTTATGCTGTTTTTGACCCTGCAGCAGAACTGCTTTTTCTTGCTGTCAATTGTTCGATTAAATCTGAATGTTTGTCAAATAATTTTTGGATAATTAAACCTTTTTGATACACTATGCACTGTTGGCAAGTATCAAAATTGACAGAAAACGAGTTACTAATTATTCCATGGAATAATTCAAAACAAATATATATGCCAGTAGATCTTTCCACGGTGACCTACCTATTAGAGTATTTCAAAGCACGGCATGTTCCTTTGGGAGATTCCTCGACTTTAGTAATATTTGCTTGTTTGTGAGGCAATATATGCTTGTTACTTTTGGAAAGATGTATTGCCTATTGCAACTCTAAAGGTATATTTTGTACCCCCGGATGACTATTTGAATTATAAAGCTGTTCTACGTTGTAAAGTTAAACCATAAACAGTATGCTAGCTAGTAGTACTGCTCTTTGTAGATGTAGTTTCTGATATATTCTCCTGTTGGCAGAATAAAAAGCATCTGAAACCTGGGAGTCTTCTACGATTTGTGGTTGGTAATCAGGGCCTGCATATTGTTAATGACAAGCCCCCAGTGGCTGACTTACACTTTGAGGGTATTGTTCATGCTCGTGCTTTTGCAGACAGCTGCTCAAAGGTATGGACTATAGTAGACACCAAACTGGCATATTTTTCTAAGCTTCTATGATGCAATGGAGTCTTTAAAGATTATCTCATGAGACTACTATTGAATAGTTTTTCTGGCATATGATGCAGATTCTTTTCCAGTATGCAGCTCGGCATTCACCTCTGACTATTGAAGATTTACTGGCATCTATTGAATCCTCTGAGGAATGTGATACAGTAATGGTAGACTAAACATCGAAATGTCTAATTTATTACCCATTGCAAATTTCAATGCTTATTCCTGGGTTATGCATTAACCTGGAAGAGGTGCAGTGCAATGCTTAAGCATCTGCAGATGTGGCATAACCCTTGTACCATGGTTTAGACATGCCCTTCATATCACTTGAAGTCGAATCGTCATGCACGAGTCTCTAAATAGGAGATGGGAATTTACATTAACTGATAAATAATGAGCAGTTGCAAGATATCGTAATCTTAATGTATTGATAAAATTGAGCTTTTAATTGTTTTTTTCCCTGTGCATGTTGGCTCAAAGTAAGAAACATACACCATTTGATGTAATATATAGCATTGTGTTAACTAATCGTCTTTCCTTGCCCCGTGAATGCTGAAGAGCTTGTTTTAGGCAAGTAGCTAACTAGCAGACTAGATTATTTATATTAGAATTTTTTTAATTAAATAAAAAAAGTAAGGCATGGTAATATAATATATAAATTAATTATAAAATCATTAAAAAGGTCAATTGAGTCGGCTGGGTAGACGCTGGCTTGTTTTAGAACATAGATAAGAGTGTCTCTCAGGCCACCGAACAATGTAATAATTTGTCGTGTCCTTGCCACAACAGATCACAATATGCACCAATAAACAATATACCCTAGCTAAAGACGTAAGAAAAAATAATAACTAAATACTGATAATAATAGCAGCAGTTGTTTTTCGGAGGGCCGACCCAGGGATCATCGACCTATTTCAGAAAAAAATGAAATGCAACCCTTTTGAGGTCACACTGGATCAAGGGCAATGGTATCCTTAACAAATGGTATTATGGAAGCTGCAGCAGGTGTAGCTAAAAAGACGGAAGTTTCCATTAAGAGGGGAGTCTCCTCAACGACTTAAGGGGTCCGATCCTTTGCTCTATGACGAGGAAGTATTAAGGAGAAGCCATCATTTGAAGGGAAATCAATTGATTGAACGAGAAACTAGAGATAAGAAAATAAATAACCTTATCTGGTTCAAGGGCAGAAGTAAATATCCAATAACAACAAATAGATTAAGGATAAATAATGCGAGTAAACTAAAAATATAGGTATATATATAGTTCATGCTACAAGCAACATATGTAGCAACTATTGAATATTATCATTAATCTAAATATTTCTTCTAATTATATATACAAAGTTTTCACTTGATAACATATTTTAAATTTAGAGAGAGATTGATAATAGGAAGCATGGCTAGCTTTTTGAGTTTGTGAATTAAGTATGTCACCCCAAGATGAATGTTTTGTTTGTGGACTAAGGGGCTACATATGTCCTTGGGCTTGAGATACTATCAAGTAAGCCACCCTATGATAAATGCTATTCTTATGTGACATGGGGCTTCATATGCCCTTGGGCTTGAGGTCACATCAAGTACACCACTCCAAGATGGATCATATGCTCATGGACCAAAAGGTTTAGTAGGTCTTGGCACTTGAACAAGGATGATGACCAACCTCCAAGGTGAATTGAGGGACATAAGGGTGGCATAGCTTTCCCGCTTTCACAATACAAGGGCAAATTTGAGACTATGATTTCAAATGTTTCAATGAATTCCTAATGAGGCTAGCATGGAAGTCCATTATGGAATGACTAACATCTTAATGAAATCTTAGTTAGAGAGTGTTATATGAATTAATGATGTTTACTAATAGATGGACAAAATATATTATATATTGTTTTATGATTTAATATCAATGTCCAAGAGGCAAACTTTGTATGCCAAGCCTAAACTAGGATTAGTCTTGTTAAATGTATTCTCTTAGCTATATTATGTTTCTTATTCAAATTGGAATTAAGATTTTAGGGTAAAATATAGGAATATCATTGAAAGGGGCATTAGAATTGGTATTAGAGCCTTGTTCTTGGTAGCATGCAAAATGAAATATAGTCTATACAACTAAACTAATAGGCTCAAAGGGTGTTGGAGAGGGAATGGAACAACTAGTCACTCTACTCAAAATAATAAAATGGGTAAAGAATTGGGAAATAAGTCAAGGGCTTTCTTGAGAACTAAGTAGACGATCCAATTAGTCGTACTAACCCCTCAGAGTGTGAGCAACACTATTAGCATTCTTAGACCCAACCAAGCTAATGGGAGGAATGCTAGTTCTAATCATAGGGTAGGTAATTAGACCATCTCTTTGTGCAAATGACCAATAAGAGAGGACAAAGAAATCAACACACCAAACAATAACTTAGATGTGTGTTGAAGCTTACTAAAGAACCAACCTTGAAATTATGAGTTTTCCATTTAGAGAGTATTGTGAGGCTCAAACAAGAAGTAACCCTAGATGAAAAAGGGGCCAATCTATTCAATCTTTAAATCGTAAGGTAAGTAAAATGACTATATCTAACTTTGATGGGGCAATGAAGGTTACTACGCATTCATGGATCCAAAAATTAGGCACATACCTATCTCTCAATTCCTGTTGCCCAAGTTTCAGTTCATATCTTTTTGAACATAGGGCTTGAGTCAAGTCAAATGTCAATGTCTTGAGTCCAAGTCTAGATTGCCCATAAGATAGCCTTTCTTTTCATCTTTCCTTTGAACTAACTTGATAGGGGAAAATCATATGAGCAATGCACCAGTCCATGGCTAGGTGATTAGGTTTTGGAGGGTTTGTTATGCGTTTCCCGATAAGAAGGTCTGGATTTTCTACAGATCTGTCGTTCTTTATTCCTAATCATGTTGAAGATGAGGATTTGTGCTATATTGCAGTTTTCATGGAAGACATTGCAAATGATCAAGACCAAAATGCAGAGAAAGCAGTTCCTGTTGTTGAAAGTGGGCAAAGCCCTCAAAATCAAAGATTGGTGAATGTGCGTCGTCAATTTAGTAAATGGATTGTTCAGTTGTGATCATCGTAAGCTACATGGGTTGATGAAAAGCTAAATGGATGAAAGAATGCATGTCATTGGCTAGTTGAAAAGTCAAGTGCTTACCTGTCTGATAGGCCCCAACCAATTCTTTTCAAGTGATGCCCTAGTTGTAAAATCGGGAGGTATTGAAGAGTTATGATGGTACGCCAATGATGCCCTAATCGTAAGATCGAAAGAGGAAAGAAATAGTGATACGATGCTACGAGATCGTTAGATCGCAAGTAGTAAAAGGAAATGATGAGATGCTACGACGATATTGTGAAATCGCATTGTCGTAAGATCGTAAGCTGTAGGAGATATTGTATGATAAGAGAGGCTAAGGTCTAGGGGTTAAGAAGTTATGAAGCATCGTAAGATCATGCTATCGTATGATTGTAAAGCTTGCAAAGAAAAATATGATTGTCGTATGATCAAGAGCCTCAAAATCTAAGTTGAGATGTTAAGAGGTTGCCATGTGATCATAAGATCGTATCATCGTCACATCGTAGGTTGAGTCTCATGTCGAAAGATTAGAAAGCTATAGGATTAGTTTTTAGAAGTTACGATGTGTTCATTGTCGTCAGATCGTATGTTGCAAAAGGACTCCTGATGTTAACGAAGAAAAGGTTGACAAAGAATCGTAGAAGGTAAAAATGAGTATTCCAATCTTACAAAGTTCATGTTATCGTATCATCGCAAGTGTGAATCTCTAGGGTTGAGACGCTACGATATGTTCATTATCGTCAGATCGTAAGTGCTTCAGGTTATCATAAGATCTCAAAGGCCAAAATGAAAAGTCTCCCCCTGCTGGTGTTTGGTGCTCCCCCTACTAGTGTTTGCCCTTTGTAATGTTTCCAGTCCCTTAGACCCTCGTTGGTCTCTTGTTGGACATTAATAAATTTATCTTATCTTATCAACCATATGAAGATAAAGGACATCATAATAGTGTAAGATCGTCGGATCACAAGTGCTGCATGTTATCTTAAAATCGTGAAGCTAAAAATGTAGACTCTCGACTGTGCGACAGACAAGGTATGGTAAGATCGTTATATTGTCAAATCGCAAGGATCATAATATAAAGTCTATTCAGTTTCATATTGATCGTTAGATTTTAGTTGATTGATGGTTGTCATTATGTCGCTATAAAGAGTTGCACGAAGAATAACCAAAGCAATAAAATGAGAACATGACACGTGGAACAGGCGGGCCCGCATTGCGAATTAAATGAAAAGGTTAAAGTTTGTTGAATCTCAGCCATCCAATCTATGAGATCAATGAAAGTCACATCATCATGTGATCACAAAAGATTAAGCAGATCCTTGAGTTAACCTTGGTGGTAAAGTGAAAAACCAAATTGAATGAAGGCATTAGAAGAACCATAGTTGGGATGATGCGACAGAAAAGGGAGTTTAGAGCTTTTGATCTTAGCCATCAGATTTCAATGGATCAATGACACTCATATTCCTGCTTTTTAGAAATGCACGAAAGATAGCCAAAGCAGGGAAACAATAGTTTGACGCGTGTAAAAAAGGGACTCCTAGAGGAAAGTGTAAAAGGAAAGACAAAGAAGGTTTCTCACGTTTTAATCTTGATCGTTGATTTGAGATCAACAATGGGAATTCAAAGTTCTGATGACTGTTGGAATATGAAATACATGAGTTTGGTGCGAAACAACAGAAGATGAGGAAAAAATGATTTTTCTACAGGATTTTCTAAGATTGTAAGAAGACGAAAAGTAATGGAGTATTTTCAGGAATCCCAGGGATTCAAAATCACCAGTAGAAGAGATACCATGTGCTCATATCATGATACAGATTGGATAATTTCATATTTTACTCTAATTTTCTTTTCTATTATATGAATGTTGCTTTGCTAGAATTAAGAAAGGATAACAACAAACTATGAATGTAACGTCATTTGACAATACAAAGGTTGGCAAACATGATGGTGAATTGGTTTGTAATTCCATTTACCCTATTTGCTTGTCATGTTTTGTTGCCCATGGATAGATTAGTTTTGCATTAAGAGTTGAAGGAAAATTATATGTGATCCTGTGATAATTAGGTGGATTCCATTTCATTTTGATATTTGCGGTAGAAGTGATTCCATTTACTTTCTTCATATATGATTCTGCTTCCTCTCTTGTTCATTTCACATAATTTTAGATAGTTTCATTGGGAATTGAAGAATACACGTGTATGAATCTATTAGTAACTTTTTGAATTCTATTTCATTCAAGCCTGGTAGTCAAAGTAATTCCATTTGCCCTCATGTGCATCTCTTTGTCCATCCTTATTTGCATTTAGATGGTTAACACTGCATTTAGAATAGAAGTAAGAGTCAAGATAGTCTATTACAATTATTCCATTGGGTGTGATAGGTTGTCTAAATCTATTTTGCCTGAACTATTTGTGCCTACAAAAAATTTGGTTATCCTTTACTGCTCTTAGGTTAAGAGCTTATAATGTCAATACTTCTAATCTCATAAAAAAATATTCACTGCAAATCACGGGAGCTATACCTAGTCAATTTAGAGGGCAGTGATAGAGTACATACATTGACCCATTTGTTGGTGAACATCCTTTTGTCTCTCCAAGCATTGGGTATCAAAGATTCAAGATTATCAAATCTAATAGGAGAACAAACTGTTAACCAACAGTCCCATGACCAAAGAAGATGCCATCAAATTTGCCATCTTACATTTGGATGAGATTGTACATGACTAGTGATGCATTAATTTGAGTACTCAAGGACACCGCACCATAACTAGCTATGATGAATTTAGACAAAGACTTGTTAACCAATTTAACAAGAACACCCTCAAAGGCACACTAAATAAGACATAGTTAAAACAAGGATCCACAAAGGACTCTGTAATTGAATTTTATAATATAAGGTTCATAGTACTTGACATTATGGAGAAAAGATTAACATATGCAATTATTGGACTATTAGAGACAACTTATGATTTATTAAGTGCTTATTACCCCATATCTTGATGCATGAGCATTTTGGGTGTAAGAACAATCTCGCATCACCCAAAAATATTGTTGAAAACAGATTGATAAAAGTATGAAAATGCGTTTCAATCATTGTTTTGTCACTAATGTCAAAATTGCTACTTGCTGGTAAGACAATTGCTTAGAAGATTTGAGTACTATCATTTGTTTGATTGATGAAGAGGATTTGATCAAATGAGGTAACAATAGCACCTAGAGGAAAGGTTGAATTATGATATAGAAAAGAAGTACAAGGATCAGTTAAGATGGTGATATTATAGTGCATTGATAATCTACTTAAGGTTGCCAAGGATGGATACACTAATTAAGTTTAGAAGAACAAGCTAAACAAAGTATGTCTGCCAAGCTTAACAATCTGCACAATAGGTGTTGAGCAATGTTAGTTGGAGTCGAGCAAAGTCAAATTTCAGTGTGGCCAAGTGATACAGTGTAAGCCAAGTAAAGTTTAGTTGATGATGAACACCAGTAAACTTTAGTTCGTGCATAGTGTTTTTATAGTGGATGCTGAGCAACAAAGTATGTGCCGAACATCAGAAGCAAGTTAATGCTGAGTGTCAACATTATGAGAAAGATCGTGAATTCAATGAATCTGAGCTGACAAGTTTGATTTCTTGGATTGTCTGAACCATGTGGAAGATAAGCTTGATGAGTTGGTGGCACAAAATTCAAGATGAACCATTTTGAGGCGAATTCATAGAGGATTGAAGGAGAAGTTTCTATAAGGGAATAAAATGAAATAATGGGTAGATTCATTGAATCCTACCTAATCCAACCTAACCCTAAAATGGACAATGGAGGTTGAATGAGAAAAGATCTAAATTTTCTATTTATAAATATGACTGGTCAAAAGCAAGGGTTGTCATGTGCAAGAACCTAAGGGAGACAAGGAGTCTAGGATATTGCTTCATTTAGTGACCTAAGAGAAAAGACTGCAAACTTTAGTCGCCAACTAGATATTATTTCTTACTTTAAGCCATACATAACGAAGTAATAAAGTAATATTGAACAATAATAGTAACCATGTACAAAGATAACTTATAACATCATATTTTGTTAACTAGGGAAACCCTGGCCAAGGAAAAACTTCGGTGGGGATAATATCCACTAGATAATATACTAATATATAAGTTCCTTATTAGAGGATGGACCCTATTAGGAGTCAATGAGAAAATTTAGTATAAGGAGTCCTTGTCAGGAGACTTAGAATCCCTGTCAGGAGTTGTAATACAGTAGATGCAAGATGAGCCCACTGCCCAAACATGCACTTCCAATTATAAGAAGAGCTCACTGCCAAAACAAGTAATCACACTTCTGGAATATAGGTACTGTAACTTCTTTCCAATATACAGCTCGATCTCGGATCACAAAAAAATAGCTTTCACAAAACTTCACATATATCACTTTCACAAAAGTTTGTATATAATTGCTCAACATCACAATTAGCACATATAATCACCACTTCTCATTGCAAGATGTCCTTTGCATAAATACCATGTCTTTACATAAATTGTTGCTAGGTTGGCTAAGACCATAATACATTTTTCCAACTTAGAGTAAACATCTAGGATGTCGGCCCTAATTGGACAAATAATTATTTTGTAAACAAAATAATCATTTCCTTCAATTCTGCTATCCTGTTTCACTAAAACACATTTATCTCTTTTCTCTACAATTCATACTGACTTCTAAGGTTATACACGTCATCGCCAACATGTATACTATCTCCATCTATCTTCGCTAGTCATAATATGACATCAATAACAAGTTATAAACAAACAATACACTGTTGTATACCAAATTCCATACTTAGACAATTTTCTCATTACCAAAAGCTAAGTATCTTTATTTTTGAAGTTTCCTGTAAGCATGTACATCATGTGTTTCCATAAGTGACAACAATTACATATCTCCATTAGCCAATTGTCAACAATCTCCCCCTTTGGCATTGATGACAAAAAAATAGAAAAAATTGTCTAAGTAACAAAAACTACATAAAAGAAGAAGTAATATTGCATCTATTATATTTGTCCATCTTTACATATGCTCCCCCTTACAATATACTTTACATATCTTTTCTTTGCTTGATTTACAATTTTCACATTGTATTTCTCCCCCTTTGACATCAAGTTCAAAGATCAACATGTCAAAATCTGTCCAAAAACTGTTGTCCTTCTACCTTAGGCTAGTAGAATCTTCATGCAATCATCAAAATTTTCTCTTAGACTGTCCATATCTTTACTCCATATCTCCTTGGCAGATTTAGCAGAGGTGAGAATTGCACATAAAGCATATGATGCAATCTCAACTGCATTAAGGTCTGAATATAAAAAGTTAGAATAAGTGCCCTTGGCCTTGACACATTCCTCCAATTGTTTCTCAACAAAAGATATTTTTAGAGCAATAGACTCTCTGAAATTTGATATCCTCTTCAAAATATGTTCCTCCCAAAGTTCCAATTTCTTGATATCATTGTGAATATTGGCCACTTGTCCTTCAAAATCATCAACTTTACAAGATGGATGTTGTAAATGGCTAGATAGGGCCTCTAGCTCACTCATCTTTCCTCCTATTTGACTTTCAATATCCTTACTTAGTTTATAAGATAGGGTACACTTAATGTACAATATCTTACCATCTTATTGACACTTCCGAAGTTCCTTGATACAAGTATCAAGACTTATTAATCATTCTTAATATTTTGATAGATGGTGCTAAACAAGTTAGCATCATGTGAAATCTTTGCCTTTGCTTTTGCAAAACTTAATAAATTAGTAAATTCTTGATCAAATGACTTCAACACTACCCGTGCCCTCTGTTCTAAATCCGTTTCTCTGTGTTGCATTGCTAGAGTGCTACGTAGTCTGTCAGTAACCTCCATCAAGGTTTTCTACAAGCTCTTCACTATTATATTCTTTTGAATAAGATTTGATAAAGATGAGATTAAATTAGTTTAATCATCATCATCAATTGCTAAGTTGGCAAGTGAAAGCGGAGTAGATGAACTAGAAGGTTTACTATCATTCTCCCTTTGCTTCTTGGATGCCTCTTTTATTCTTCTCCCTTTCCTTTTTCCTTTCTTTCATTCTCTTTCTTCTCTTCCTCTTCTAGTCACTTCTTCTTGTCTTCCTCTATTTTATTTCTTATTTCTTCTTTTGCTACTTTTTTCTTTTCCTCCTCAATTTGTCTTAGTTTGTCTTCAATATCTTCAGTATTAGGTTCATTTTGTTCAAAACCTTCAAATAGATTAGTATCATTAATGTTAATGGTAACATTGGTTTGATCTATTTGCATAGTGTCACCACTCACTAACACTTCCGAGGTTCTGGGTGTTGGTGGAGATGTTGCCTTAGATTTTGTCAACATTTGACTTATTGCTGATGCAGTCTCACTTCTTAATTTATCTTTTTCACCTACCATAAACAAAAATGGTCTTACTTTATTTCCCAAGTAAGGTGTAAGATTATTCAACAATCTCTTAATCTCTTCTTTGTCATCAGTATTGCAAATAGTTCTTAGCATAGACTACCGAAGTTCTAAATCTTCTTCTCTTGTTGGTGCCTTCTTCTCAATAAGTGTATCATAGAATTTTTGGTTTACTATGCCCTCAATATCCTTCAATTTTAGATTATTTTATATAAGGTATCTCACAATAGAGATATCTGTAATGCCTCGCCAAGGGATCCAAAAGAAATAACCTAAAGTTTTACTAAGTTTTTCAAACATTTGTTTTTGAAACAAGAAAGATAAATCATACACATCAATCATAAAGTAGCAGAAGCAATAAAATACAATTAACTATGGGTATACATAACAGGTCACATTCCTTAAGGATCCCGTGACGTTGAGTCACATTTAAATTTTAATTAATACTAAGTCTAATAATTAACACATCCACATGAAAGAATAATTAAAAGCCCAAAGTCCATTTAAACAATATACATTTGTTCTGAATGCCTCTTGGCAAATGATATTTGGAATGCTTAATCATCCATTGTACATGTTACAGGGTATGAAAGGCTAAAAGAATACACATATATAGAAATATAAATACATTGTCCTCTTCGGATCCATGATACAAAGTACAATAAAATAAATGAAACCATCCACCATACATGATATAAACATCCATTATAAGATATAACTATCCACTGATGATATAAAGATAGAATGAAAGGAAATGCAGACAAGGAAGCTCCAGCCCTGGTGACTATGGACAGATCTCAATGGTAAGAGTAAAAGACACTACCACTCGACTGCGTGGAACCTAAATGGCCCACTCCCACTGCATTGAGGAGATAGTCACAAGTCCCAAACATGATATCAAATACTCTCTAAGTCTAGGAAATCCTAAAACCAAACTAACTCAAAGGTTCCAAGATAGATCAACATCTAGACCTAGAGGCACACAAGAGATGTAGGAAACCTACTATGTAAGTGGGCAAATGTCATCACATGAATCACGCTGGAGTTACCCTGGCAGTCTCTTAAGACCCCCAGGTCCCTAGTGATCCCTATGCGGCCACTAGTATCCTCTCGTACTAACAAGGCATACTACAGATGCAAGGTCGCAACCAAGCATTCTCTCTATTCCCATCCTAGTTTGTACTAGTACTCAAGGCATGGACGAGAACATACAAAGACTCTTATTAGGTTCATTTTAATGCCCATTTAGTGTAATGTTTTCCCTTATTAAACAACTTACAATTTGTTACCCTGGGTACCACTTAGGGCCCTGAACCCCATTGCAAGCCACTTCCCAACAACACATATAGATTACCTACCCTAAGCTCATAAAATCACAAATCAAAGAATCATAGTAAAATCACCTCAGTCTTATACAAGTGACTAGAAAACATCATAAAGATAATCATAATAATCACATCAGTTCTTTGCGAGCAACTAGAAAGCATCAAAGATAAATCACAATATCCATCAATTCTCAACGAGCAACCAGAAAGTATCCCAATAATACTAATTAACGACTCAAAATGGTTAAGTCAAACATGTCACAACATTACATCATCAAGAACATAGCAAACACTTCAGTCCTATCAAAGCAACTCAAATATAACTGATCAAGGACTCAAAAATGGTTAAGTCAGATATCTCATAGCATAAATCTAACATCCCACAAGGCACTGAAAATAGTAATCAACAATATAAACACACTCAACATAGAGCATACCATCACATACCATGGTTAAGTAAAAGTAATCAAGATCGAGTCAGCATGATACCATACTCACAAAACCCTCAAGCCTTTGGTAACATCCTAAAACCGGTCAAAGTTAGATCAACACGAAAACCCCAAAGCATAGACAATACATAGAAAACATAATAGCGTCATAGTTTGGTTTGATTTGAAAATCACATAGTAGAGTTAAATAGTAAGGTTTAAGTTTTCAGTTTAATATATGTTTCGAGTAAGTAAGTTTTCTAGTTAACCCTTACAATTAACCCATTCTTATATTTAAATGATTGCATAATTACCCTAAATGATTTAAGGATAACTATTTGTTTAAATTACTAAAATAATAATTATTGATTTTAAAATAAATTTAATTGCAATTTAATCAAAAATTAACATCATTAATTAATAATAAGTTCAACAATTCATTTCATAACTTCCAATATTGCTTAATCTAAATAAAATTATTAAATTAATTAATTAATACAATATATTAATCCTTATTAATCATTTATTAATTATTTATTAAATTATAAACATTAATAATATTATTAAAATTAATAATATTATTATTACAATTAATAATAATTTAACATTTTAATTTCATTAATTATAAAAACTTTTAAAAATAATATAAATTACATATAAAAAAGGCATTTATAAAAGCCCGCCGGCCTGCCACTTCATGTGGCCATCGTAGCACTCTACTATCGCAACAGAGTACACTGCGACAATAGCTGTACCAGCTGCAGAGTACGCTACCATCTGCAGTTGGAGAAATAAAGCAGGGGGAGCGGTGGTGTGTGGGGTTTCCCGCCCCTTCTATATATATATATATATATATATATATATATATATATATATATAATTTCATTTGTATAAACAAACTTAATTTTGTTTAATGATATTTTTTTATTTATAATTTAAATAGCATTTTTAATAAAATTAATTTACTTAATAATATTTATAAATATATAAAATTTATGAAACAAATCCTTTCTTTAAACAAAAAAAAAATAAAAAAATTTTAAAATTGTTTTCAACATTAATTTGATAGAGAAAATTTGACCAACCAAATAGAATTTTCTCTTTAAATTTTCTTTTAAATTTCAAAACCCTCCTCGATTAATTTTCTCTTTGACCTTCAACCCTTCCCGACTTAATTTTGTTTCTCCAAAATCTACAGAACTAGGTTTTCCTTTACTATATTTTAAATCTCCATGAACACACAGAGGTATTAACATGCATTCAATAATTACAATATTAAAATGTTCAAGGATTCTTCATAGAGAAATTTGAATTCACAATCTAAAACATTCATCACAAGAATTATCCAAACAACCATTTAATAGACACGATGAAGACAGGAAGAAAATAACATATTTAAAATATGTGAAAATCACAAGCATCTACCTGGACACTGATCCTAATCGCTACACCCAAGAAGATTGAAGAGAAATCCCTCCTCACAGAACCTTCTACTTTCCGAAAATTCCTTCCTTCTCCAATGTTTGAGGTCTTTAAAAAATGAACCCTCTATTGGTGATAAGGAGTTCTCTCCTTAAATTGGGGCACTAATTGTGCGTTCACCCTAGAGAACTCTCTACTCACCCGACTTCAACTCCTATTAACTTTTCTTTATCTTTCCTTTATCTTTTCTTAATCTTTTCCATGCATGTTTAATGAATTATTAAAATACTTTATTTAATTTTTACTTGACTTCTATTTTAATTGATTTATTAAATTTTAATCTCATGTACACTTAATGTAATTAAACATCTTTATTAAATTCACTTGTTTTATTTTTTTAATTAATTTCTTATATTTTAATCTCATGCATGCATCATGCGATCTAGAATCTTTTAATAATTTAATATCTTTTCCACTTCTTAATTTATTTTCAAAACTTAATTGATAAAATATTTATTAACTTAAATAATAATATTTAGGATTTATTTAAAAATGAACTCTAAATATATTACTATTAAATTAAATAAATATTATCACGTTCTAAATTTATTCTTAAAACTTTTATCTTCAAATTTAATTCTTTTTATTTAATTAATTTCTCAATTAATTAAATATAATTAAATATTAAAATGTCATAATAATTTTTTATTAAATTAAATAATTAATTTAATATTTTAATTAGACTAAATTAATAGAAAATTCATCAGGGACTCATAAAACAACATACAAGAACCCATCATAGAAAAACACATACAAAATCAAACTAAAGGGTTATAATCACAAATTAACATCATTCAATGCATTTAGAGGATACTCAACTCAGATACTTGTCCTAATTTTCTAGGACAAATGGCTTAAAGGTTTATGATTTGGACTTAAGAATTTATCTCCCCTCTCTTACCATTGATATAATGCAATAGGGTACACTCATCCTGGCAATTCAGGGAAGTCAATACCCAATACCTTCAACCTACATAAAATCTACACATGTACAAACACAATATACACTAAGCTAAACAAACAATGGCAGGAAGTGGTGCATCATGTAGATCTCGACTAGTAGGTGACTACGAATCCTTTCCTTAACCACATCAGAAATGCCATACATAAAGAAAACAAACACACACACACATACCATACACATGTAGTATGGGGTAAGTATCCATAATAAAACACGTATAATAAGCCATCTAAGTAATCATCATCAATAACTAAAATCAATGAATATTCATCATGCATACATGAAATATAGAGTACCGAGTGATCTCATAATATATCAACTGAATCTAAAACAATATTTGATAATCTTAAAACAATACTACTAATCATCAAGCATAAAAATGGCCTAAAAGAGTTTAGCAATAAAAGAAAAAATGCAAACTAGGGGCGGACACTACATCCACCCCCCCGGACTTAGGCTTACTCTTGGAAGCCTACATGAATGATGAAACTAAGGAACTCACTGTGCAGGTCCCATTGGGCCCTTTCCCCTGTAGGAAGATATGACTCCACTGAGAACACTCTCTAGGATCTACCCATATCGCCAATCACAAGTTCTAAAGCTGAGAGTCTCTGATTTGAGAACTGTGGTTTCCCTTGAGCAATGAGACGGCTTGTGTCCCCATTGTCCACATGAGAAACACTCTCCATCAAAGCTCCTCTGAACTCTAGGTGTTTTAGACTGCTGATCGCTAGCCCCACTGACATAAGAAGGAATACCCTGAGATGGATGGTGAAATTGGTTGCACTTATTACGCTGTGCATTTTGAGATTTACGATAGCTCCTATACTTAGGTCTATGCTCAGGTCCTACCCAATGTGCTCTAATGATGGTCTACATCATTTTCCTCAGATCAACCTCCTCAGAGACGAACTGCTACTCTCTATGGTTCTCTTCCTGATGCTCACTGACATGCTCTTCCATATTCCCATCTTAGATAGGTTCTTCATGGATAGACTCATGGACATTGATTGCTCTGCCTTGTCCATGGCCTCTATTGTGTCCTAGGCTACGACTTCTAATAGAAGATCTCGTCCCAGATACTATCCTACAATAATATCCAAGATACAAGATGCTATAGTAACCACAAAACATACTACTTTCAATCACTTAGAGAAATATGATTCTGGTTTAATAGTAAACCAAAAATCATATTCATTCTTTTAACAAATAGTGAAATAGACCCTGCTAAACACTCTAAACAAGAACAATATAATGCTTGCAAAGACAATCAAAGGCATACTACCTTAAAGCATAGATAAAAGATACATGTTTTGAAAACAAGATAAGTTTCAATTTTCAGTTTTGCCTATATTTAGGTTTATGTATAATTTCAGTTTTGAAGTCTAAATGTTGAAGTATGAAAAATATACAACTAAAAGTTTAAGTTCTATTTCAATTCAACTAGTTCAAGTTTCAATTTGAAAAAGATATACATAATAGTTTAAAGTTTTTCGTTTTTGTTCAACTAGTTAAAACTAGTGGCACCCAATGTAGAAACCTAGCTCTAATACCAGATGTAACACCTCGCCAAGGGATACAAAAGAAATAACCTAAAGTTTTACTAAATTTTCCAAACATTTTTTTTTGAAACAAGAAAGATAAAGCATACACATCAATCATAAAGTAGCGGAAGCAATAACATACAATCAACTATAGGCATGTATAACATGTCACATTCTTTAAGGATCCCATGACGTTGAGTCACATTTAAATTTTAGTTAATACCAAGTCTAATAATTAACACATCTACATGAAAGAATAATTAAAAGCCCAAAGTCCATTTAAACAATATATATTTGTTCCAAATGCCTCTTGGCAAATGAAATCCCGAATGCTCAATCAACCACTGTACATGTCACAGGGTATGAAAGGCTAAAAGAATACACATATATAGAAATATAAATACATCATCCTCTTCGGATCCATGATACAAAGTATAATAAAATAAATGAAACTATCCACCATACATGATATAAACATCCATCATAAGATATAACCATCCATCGATGATATAAAGATAGAATGAAAGGAAATGCAGACAAGGAAGCTCCAACCACAGTGACTATGGACAGATCTCAATGGTAAGAGTAAAAATCACTACCATCGACTGCGTAGAAACTAAATGGCCCACTCCCACTGTGTTGAGGAGATAGTCTCAAGTCCTAAACAAGATATCAAATCACATAACACAAATACTCTCTAAGTCCAGGAAATCCTAAAACCAAACTAGCTCAAAGGTTCCAAGATATATCGACATCTAGACCCAGAGGCACACAAGACATGTAGGAAACCTACTATGTAAGCGGGCAAGTGTCATCGCATGAATCACACTGGAGTTACGTTGGCAGTCTCTTAAGAACCCCAAGTCCCTAGTGATCCCTATGCAGCTACTAGTATCCTCTTGTACTGACAAGGTATACTATAGATGCAGGGTCACAACCAAGCATTCTCTCTTCTCCCATCCTAGTCTATACTAGCACTCAAGGCATGGGTGAGAACGCACACAGACTCTTGTTAGGTTCATTTCAATCCCCATTTAGTGTAATGTTTTCACTTATTAAACAACTTATAATGGGTTACCCTGGGTACCACTTAGGGCCCCGACCCCCATTGCAAGCCACTTCCTGACAACACATATAGATTACCTACCCTAAGCTAATGAAATCACAAATCAAAGAATCATAGTAAAATCACCTTAGTCCTATACAAGTGACTAGAAAGCATCGTAAAGATAATCGTAATAATCACATCAATTCTCTGCGAGCAACTGGAAAGCATCAAAGATAAATCACAATATCCATCGGTTCTCAACAAGTAACTAAAAAGTATCCCAATAATACTGATCAATGCCTCAAAATAGTTAAGTCAAACATGTCACAACATGACATCATCAAGAACATAGCAAACACTTCAGTCCTATCAAAGCGATTGGAAAGCAACCCAAATATAACTGATCGAGGACTCAAAAATGGTCAAGTTAGATATCTCATAGCATAAATCTTGCCATCCCACAAGGCATTGAAAACAGTAATCAACAATATAAACACACTCAACATAGAGCATACCATCACATACCATGGTTAAGTAAAAGTAATCAAGATCGAGTCAGCATGATACCACACTTACAAAACCCTCGAGCCTCTAGTAACATCCTAAAACTGGTCAAAGCTAGATCAACCTAAAGACCCCAAAGCATAGACAATACATAGAAAACATAATAGTGTCACAGTTTGGTTTGATTTGAAAATCATATAGTAGAGTTAAATAGCAAGGTTTAAGTTTTCAGTTTAATATATGTTTTGAGTAAGTAAGTTCCCCAGTTAACCCTTACAATTAACCCATTCTTATATTTAAATGATTGCATAATTACCCTTATTCGACTTTAAATCCATTATTCTAAATGATTTAAGGATAACTACTTGTTTAAATTACTAAAATAATAATTATTGATTTTAAGACAAATTTAATTGCAATTTAATTAAAAACCAATATCATTAATTAATAATAAGTTCAACAATCCATTTCATAACTTCCAATATTGCTTAATCTAATTAAAATTATTAAATTAATTAATTAATACAATATATTGATCCTTATTAATCATCTATTAATTATTTATTAAATTATAAATATTATTAAAATTAATAATAATTTAACATTTTAATTTCTTTAATTATAATTAAAAAAAAACTTTTAAAATTAATATAAATTGCACATAAAAAAGGCGTTTATAAAGGCCCGATGACCTGCCACTTCATGTGGCGATCGTAGCACTCTGCTATTCCTATAGTAGAGTACATTGTGATTGCAACTGTACCTGCTCCATCAGCAACATAGTATGCTCCTATCGGCGGTTGGAGAAATAAAGAGGGGTGGGGGGTCTCCCCTGCCCCTTCTATAATATATAAATTTTAAAAAAATTTCATTTGTATAAACAAACTTAATTTTTTTTAATAATATTTTTTTAATTTATAATATAAATAATGTTTTTAATAAAATTAATTAATTTAATAAGATTTATAAATATATAAAATTTATAAAGCAAATCCTTTCTTTAAACAAAAAAAAATAAAAAATAAAAAATTGTTTTCCACATTATTCTGATAGAGAAAATTCGAGCAACCAATCGTATATTCTCTTTAAATTTCCTTTTAAATTTCAAAACCCTCCTCGATTAATTTCCCTTTGACCTTCAACCCTTCCCAGCTTAATTTGGATTCTCCAAAATCTACAGAACGAGGTTTTCCTTTGCTATATTTTAAATCTCCATGAACACACAGAGGTATTAACATGCATTCAATAATTACAATATTGAAATGTTCAAGGATTCTTCACAGAGAAATTTGAATTCAAAATCCAAAACATTCATCACAAGAATTATCCAAACAACCATTTAACAGACATGATGAAGACAGGAAGAAAAGAGCATATTTAAAATATGCAAAAATCACAAGTGTCTACCTGGACACTGATGCTAATCGCTACACCCAAGAAGATTGAGTAGAAATCCCTCCTCACAGAACCTTCTCCTTTCTGAAAATTCCTTCATTCTCCAATATTCGTGGTCTTTCAAAATGAACCCTCTATTGGTGATAAGGAGTTCTCTCCTTAAATCAGGGCACTAATTATGCATTTACCTGAGGGAACTCTCTACTCACCTGTCTTCAACTCCTATTAAATTTTCTTTATCTTTTCTTAATCTTTTCCATGCACGTCAAATGAATTATTAAATTACTTTATTTAATTTTTACTTGACTTCTATTTTAATTGATTTATTAAATTTTAATCTCATGCACACTTAATGCAATTAAATATCTTTATTAAATTCACGTTTTTTATTTTTTTAAAATTAATTTCTTATATTTTAATCTCATGCATGCATCATGCGATCTAGAATCTTTTAATTATTTAATATCTTTTCCACTTCTTAATTTATTTTCAAAACTTAATTGATAAAATATTTATTAACTTAAATAATAATATTTAGCATTTATTTAAAAATGAACTCTAAATATATTATTATTAAATAAAATAAATATTATCATGTTCTAAATTTTTCTTAAAACTTTTATCTTCAAATTTAATTCTTTTTATTTAATTAATTTCTTAATTAATTAAATATAATTAAATATTAAAATGTCATAATAATTTTTCATTAAATTAAATAATTAATTTAATCTTTTAATTAGACTAAATTAATAGAAAATTCATTAAGGACTCATAAAACAACATACAAAAACCCATCATAGAAAACCACATACAAAATCAAACTAAAGGGTTATAATCACGAATTAACATCATTCGACGCATTCGAAGGGTACTGAACTTAGATACTTGTCCTAATTTTCTAAGACAAATGGCTTAAAGGTTTATGATTTGGACTTAAGAATTTATCTGCCCTCTCTTACCATTGAGATAATGCGATAGGATACGCTCATCCTGGCAATTCAGGGAAGTTGATACCCGATACCTTCAACCTATATAAAATCCATGCATGTACAAACACAATAAATACTAAGCTAAACATGCAATGGCAGGAAGTGGTGCATCATGTAGATCCCGATTTGCAGGTGACTATGACTCCCTTCCTTAACCACATCAGAAACACCATACATAAAAAAAAAAAAACACACACACACCATACACATGTAGTATGGGGTAAGTATGCATAAGAAAACACGTATAATAAAACATCCAAGTAATCATCATCAATAACTGAAATCACTAAATAATCATTATGCATAAATGAAATATAGAGTACTGAGTAATTTCATCATATATTAACTGAATATGAAACAATATCTGATAATCTCAAAACAATACTACTAATCATCAAACATAAAATTGGCCTAAAATAGTTTGGCAATAAAAGCAAAAATGTAAACTAGGGGCAAGCACTACAATATCAATATGATCTTTTTCAAAATTGTTATACAAGTCATACAATTTGTTCATCTGAACAAAGTTACTCTCACTAGAAATAGTTGAGTTAATCTTTTCTATCTTTGGCTTCCGGGGTTGCTAAGCTTTTCCTGTTGATTACTTTGTTACTTTCTCTGCTTGTTTGACTTTTTGTTCTTGTTCTTCTTCATCGCTAGATTCAACAATTGTCAACAATGTCTTTTGCCTCTTGCCTAGTCCAGTGGCTTGTTGCTTGACCCTTTTTGACTTTGTGGTCACTGCTTCCACTAATCTCTTGGATTTTCTCTTCAACTCACTAGGTTGCACATCTAACACTATTGCATACAGAATGCTTTGTTCGGAAGATGTTTTTGCAACACATACTGACAAAGGTTGCACATTTAGTATTTCTTTTTTCATGGTTTTTTTGAATTCCTCAGACTCTTACTTAATACCGGCCTCTGATAAAACTTTCTTCATAATTGACTCTATCTTCTTGTTTGATGCCTTCTCCAAGGATGCCTGATGAGCTAACTGGGTAATCTCATCATAGGTTCCAAATCTATATTCTGCTTTATCCTTCTCTTATTTCAACAATAAATCAATATAACCAACTACTATATCATCATTCACTTCATAACCCAAGGGATCAAAAAATGTTTCCTGAGGTTCTACTACTTGAATATAAGTATAATTTGTATCAACCATAATACAAATGTCTTCTTTAAATTTGTCTACAATTGTAGGTGCAATTCTGAATCTCTATCTCATTTGATTCTAAAATGTCTTCATCATCAACTTCCCAACATCTAATATCTTTTCTGTAGGATGTCTTTTGCATAGTTCTGCGATCTTCTCCATTGTACATCTATCACTACTCATTATATTTGTGACTGATTAATATGAAAATATTTTAAGCACATGAAAGAATATGTGATTTATTAGTGACTAAAATCTAAACACACTATTCTTAGTCCTCTTGATCTTTTCTAGATTCTCAAGTAATTGCATTCTCATAATTTCACTGAGGTTTACTTGTTCCTTCTCTACACATATCTTATATGTGCCATAGATGAATCCGACTGATAATTTGTCAATCTTTGAGCTTACACATACAGAGAAGGCAATGATTATACTCAAGAATCTTACATCATCTTGCTTAATGGTGCTGATCACCATGGCCTTTCCATTATACATTGCTTTGGTATAAATCTCAACTTTCTTCTTGACCATTTTCTCACTTATATGTACACTGCCTTGTTTACTAAGACTAGTTACCTCATGAATAAGGTCAGTAGAAATATCAATTACATTATCTTGCATCGATAATTTTCCATCATGTATCCTACTTAATATGATCTGTGTCCACTCATCTCTGTCCAATTCATGGTAGAAATGATATTTGAACAGATCTAGTTCCTTAAAATGTTCAAATTTGAGCTTTAGAGTCATGTTTTGGTTGAAAACTAATTCCATATCCTTGTTCATGTATTCACTCCCAATAGATTCAAATTTCTTGTTAAGATAACTTCCTACATCTTCCAAATATACTACATTGTTCGGAGTAATGGATAACACTAAGTTAGAGTTTCCTTTAGTAGGTTTCACGAAAACAACCTTCATCTTAGGTATGTCCTCATTCTCAACATTGTGCACTATTGACATATCCATGATTCTATCAAATATGAAATTTTACTGAATAAATTTGCAGAAAAATGATAAAATACCTTTTTTTCAAAAGTAGGGTTTTCTTTGCAATCACCTCGACAAGTCACTTCTGAGTGCTCTTCACTTCAGATGTATTCACAATGAAGCAAAACAACTTGAACTTGCATTAATTACATACTTTGCAAACACGAAAAAACTGTTAATTATATTCTGTAATAAAATAATTGCTCAAGATCATTTATCTGATCTTTAGATGCCATCCAAGGTTTACTATAGCCTCCTTTCATCATGACAATGCTCCTCAAGACTTTGCTTCACAAATTTTTTTGCAAAACATAGTTTTTCTCTTCTGCTATAAAATTAACCTTTTCTGTAATACTAGTAACTCTTAATTCCTTCATAACTTGTTTAGATAATCTCCAAATTACAAGAAATCTTAGGTACCATCTAAACTTAACTCATACACTTTTTTCCAACTTCACTACCTCTAATTCAATCTTTGAATGAAGTTCTCAAATTTTGATGTTGTAAACAAGATGAATTCAACTTAATTGAATCAAACTCGACCTACCTATCTCATCATCATCTAGCTTTTCATTTGAAATATCTAATTCTTTTACAAGTGCCTCATTGAGTTCTTCTTGAAGTTCATTAACTATGTTTCTTTGTTCCTCATTGTCTTTGTTAGTTTGGAGTTCCTTCTATAATTTCTGACATTCTTTCCATCATTCCTTCTGTTTCTAAAGTTTCTTCCATTGTTCCTTCTATCTCCAATTTTTTTTCCATTCTGTAATACTTTTCTTTATGTTCGAAGTTGTTACATAATTGACACATTGGTGCCCTACTTCTAGGATTCTGCTGATCATTAGGTGCATGAAAATTTTGAGCAATTTGTCCAAAGTTGTTACACTTATAGCACACGATATGTCTTCTGTCTTCATAAGGTCTCCCTTCTCTCAATGTCCTTTCATTAGATCTTCTATTTGTAGGGTTAGCATTTCTAGACATTTTACTATTCCTTCTATCATTATCATACTTAGGTTTCCTACAATCAATTGCTTTATGAACCATACCATAAAAATTATGACAATAAAAGTCCTTAACATGATTAAATGACTTATTCATACAATCTCTTTTCATATGACCTATTTCATTACATGAAAATCACTTACCTCTAAATTCATACCTGGTTTCCTTAGGAGATTCCACTTGCTTTGGTTCATCCAAAATTTCAACTTCCTTGTCTTGTCCAACTTCTTTAGGTTTATCAGAAGATTGATTAGATTCAATCTTATCATTAATTTTATCTTTATCTTTTTGATTTGATCTAATCTTAGGTTTCTTCACATATATGTTAATTAGATAAACACGACTGGTCTTATCATATGTAGGTCTCTATATTGACATTGAATTGTCAAGCTTTTCTCTGCTAGAATGAAGCTTCTCAAGCTGCTACTTGCATTGAGTTAGTCCACCTTTCATAATAGTACTGTACTTATGAAGTTCTTCATGATCTTCTTTCAATGTTTCAAATTCAGATGTTTTCTTTGCCATACTTTCTCTAGGATCTGCATCCTCAGTATTCAAATCAGATTCAACTTCGTTAGGATCATTTCTTAAAGTCAACTTCAGATTTGTATTCTTCAGTTCATGCTTCAAGATCTTGTAGTCTGTCTTTAGTTTTGAATAATTATCATCACTAGTTCTAGATTCCATAGATTTAGGCTTGAATTTGAGATGTTCAATCTTTTCCTTTAATTGTCCAATGTATACTTTGGAATCTTCATATCTATCCTTCAGCTTGTCTCTTTCTTTAGTAAGGAGATTAATTTATTCAAGAGCCTCTTCAAGGTCCTTCATCAACTATTGCATATCCATAGGGATCTTACTCAAGCTATTAAGCCTTTTGAAATTAACTGGGCTCTAATACCAATTGTTAGAAATAGGGAGAGCTGGGGGGGATGTGAATCAGTAACCTATAAAATTTAGTTGCCAACTAGATATTATTTCTTACTTTAAGCCATGCATAAAAAAGTAATAAAGTAACATTGAACATTAAGAGTAACCATGCACAAAGGTAACTCATAACACCATATTTTTTAACTAGGGAAACCCTAGCCAAGGCAAAACCCCAATGGGGATGATATCAACTAGATAATATACTAATATATAAGTTCCTTGTTAGAGAATGGACCCTGTTACGAGTCAATGAGAAAATTTAGTATAAGGAGTCCCTATTAGGAGTTGTAGTCTAGTAGATGTAAGATGAGCCCACTACCCAAACATGCACTTCCAATTACAAGAAGAGCTCACTACCTAAACAAGTAATCAGACTTCTAAAATATAGGTACTGTAAATTATTTCTGATATTCATCTCAATCTTGGATCACAAAAAAATAGCTTTCATAAGACTTCACATATATCACTTTCACATAAGTTTGCATATAATTACTTAATGTCACAATTAGCACATATAATGACCACTTCTCATCACAAGATGTCCTTTGCATAAATACCATGTCTTTACACAAATTGCTGCTAGGTTGGCTAAAACCATAATACATTTTTCTAACTTAGAGTAAACTTCTAGGACGTCAAGCCTAATTGGACAAGTAATTATTTTGTAAACAAAATAGTCATTTCCTTCAATTCCACTGTCCTGTTTTGCTAAAACACAAATATCTCTTTTCCGTATAGTCTGTACTGACTTCTGAGGTTAAGCACATCATCACAAACATGTATACTATCTCCATCTATCTTTTCTAGTCATAATATGACATCAACAACAAGTTATAAACATAAAAATTAACCGCTATATACGAAATTCTATACTTAGACATTTTCTGATTACCAAAAGCTAAGTATCTTTATTTCTGAGGTTTTTTGTAAGCATGTACATCATATGTTGTCATAAATGACAACAATTACAACTTTACATTAGAGAATTGTCAACAACTAGAAGCAAAAAGATCAAGATGTCAAAAAGAGAGGTACCTAAGCTTAATAGAGATAACTTCTCTACATGACAAAGTCTGATGAAGCTACAACTAGGAGGTCTTGGAGATCATGCATAATCTACCATCACCATAGAGCATGTTGATCCTACTAGAGCCCTAACTACTGAAGATCGTAAAAAAAAGAAAGAACACAATTAGGCAATGTTGGAGATTGCCTCTTCCCTAAGTTATGCCAAGTTTGATGACATCAAGGGTTATAACAATGCAAAGAGAATGTGAGATGCTCTTAACACTATTTATGGAGGAGACACAAATGTTCTAAGAGCCAAATTTGAAAGTCTTAGAGGTAAGTTTGATGATATGAGAATGCAAGAAGGTGAGATTATTGCTCAATATTGCTTTAGGATAAAAGATTTTGTTAATGCAAGAAGAGGAGCTAATGGTAAAATAGATGATGAGACTATACTAAGAAATTTTTTGAGAACACTATTGCCCATTTATGCTATTAGAGTTTCTACAATACAAGAACTAAGATGTTTACTAGGTTCTAATTCAACTCTTGAAGGTATAGTAGGTAGGCTCACTATTTTTGAGCTACTAATTTTGATAGTTTCAAACTTGACAATGTTGAATGTGCTTTCAAAGCCAACCTGCCATTGAAGGAACCTAATAAGAAGAAGAAGAAAAAAGTAAAACATGTTTCTAGTGATAGTGATACAAATGTAGAACAACTTGAAGCACTACTAGCAAGGAGATTTCATAGAGGAAAAAGAAACTTCAAAGGAAAGTTACCTATCATATCTTTCAATTGAAATGAGGTTGGTCATATTGCTACTAGATGTCTAGAGAAGAAAAACTACAGAGGTGGAGACAAGTACAAAAGTAGAAGAGATGACAACAAAGATTACAAAGATAAAGGCAAAAAGTCTTGCTACATTGTTGAAGAAGAAACTAAAGATGAATCTGATGATCATGATGATGAAGTGCTATATGTTGCAATGAAGGATGATTCTGATGAGGATAAGAAACCTACATTGGTGTCTTGTGTGAACAAGAATGACAGATGGATCATTAACAGTGGGTGTTCACATCACATGATTAGAGATAAAATTAAGTTAAATACCTTGAATTAATATGATGGAAATAGTATAAAATTTTTAATGATGCACCCTATCTGGTAAAAGGGGAAGGTTCTATCAAACTCATAGAAAAGATTTTATGTGACAATGCTTATTATGTTGAAGGACTTAACTATAATTTGTTGAGTGTGTCACAACTGAATAATTTAGGTTGTAAGGTTGATTTTGAAAACAAGATTGCTAAGATATTTGATACTAATGGAAAACTAATTGGAAAAGGTGATCAAACTAGAGGTAATCTATTCTACCTTGATATAGAGGGTTCTGCTCGTTTAGTTGTAGAATTTGATGATGTGTGACTATGGCACAAAAGGTTATGTCATGTTGATTTTGATAACTTGGTTAGTATTAGTAACATGAGAAGAGTCAGAGGTTTACCTAAGTTGAAGAAACCTGACAATATAATTTGCAAACAATGCTAGTTAGGCAAAATGACAAAGTCAAGTTTTAAGAGTAAGACTCATACCTCTAAAGAAATATTGAAGACTGTTCATACTAATTTGTGTGTACCAATTGAAGTGAAAAGCTACAAAGGAGATAAGTACATTATTCTATTTGTTTATGATTATTCTAGAATGGTGACAATTATATTTCTAAAACATTAATTTGATGGTTTCCAAATGTTGAAGTGGTACTTAGCAAGAGTTGAGAAGGAAATAGGTAACAGTCTAAAATGTTTGAGATATGATAGAGAAGGACAATTTACATCAAATGAGTTTGAGATGTTTTGTAATGATAGAGGTATCAAAAGAAAGACATATGCTCCTAGGACGACTCCACAAAATGGAATTGGTGAAAGGAGGAACAAATTTGTAATAGAATTTGCTAGGACACTCATGATGGAGAAGAATGTTGCTTTGAGATATTAAAAAGAAGTTGTAAGTACAAATGTCTATACCTTGAATGGTGTACAAGTCAAGAAAGGTACTCATTCAACACCTTTTGAACTATGGTATGGATACTCACCCAATGTAAAATGTTTTAAAGTATTTGGAAGCAAGTGTTATATTCTCAATGATTCTAGGAATGGAAAATTAGATTAAAAAGTGAAGTAGGTATATTCTTTGGCTATTCCATAAGAAGTAAATGTTATAAGTGTTTAAATACTAACACTAACAAAGTTGTGTAAAGTTCAAATGTGAAATTTGATGAATATACAAAACTACATGACGCTGAACCTATAAAGGAACCAAAGAAATACAAATCATTTGTATACTTTTATGAAGGTATGCCTGGTGATGAAGATGTTTTAAATCAAGTTGCAAGTTAACGATAAGTTTCAGTGACTGTTGAGTCACATACTATGAATGCTTAGTTGTATTCAGGAACCGAGCTACATTCAAGTGCCAAGCTATAGAATGAAGTTGAGGAACATTTTAATTATAAGATTAGTGTACGTGAAAGATATTTTGAAATACCTAATAGAAATGTACATAGTGATTCAGAGGTTTGGAGACCAATTCAGGAAAACAAAGCAGAACCAAGATTGTCAAAGTATGTCAAGAGACATCACCTTGCTGTGCAAATCATTGGAGATAAATATGCAAGAAAAATGACAAGGAACAAGTTGAGAAATGATACATGTTTGATTAGCATGCAAGAACCTAAAAAAATGAAATATGCCTTAGAAGATGTGGACTAGAGTAAATCCATGAAAGAAGAGATTGAACAAATTGAGAAAAATAAGACATGGATTCTAGTTCCTAGACCAGAAGACAAAAATCTGATTGGTACCAAATGAGTGTACAAAAACAAGCTAGATGAAAATGGTGAAGTCATAAGGAACATGACAAGATTAGTTTGTAAAGGATATGCACAAGAAGAAGGGATAGACTAGATGGAGAAACATTCACTCTTGTTGCAAGATTGAAAGGAGTAAGAACTCTGCTTTCTTACTTTGCATACAAAGGTTTCAATGTTTATCAAATGGATGTTAAGTATGCATTTTTGAATGGTATATTAGAGAAAGAGGTTTATATAAAACAACTAGAAGGATTTGTTCATGCTAACAACAAAAACATGGTATGTAGACTACACAAAACTTTATATGGTTTGAAGTAAGCACCAAGAGCATGGTATGGAAGGCTTCAGAATTATCTTGTGAAGATTGGATTTGAGAAGATTGATGATAACATCAATTTATACTTGAAGACAAAGAAAGAAAAAGGTATTTGACTATTTGAAATTTTTGTTGATAATATCATATTTGGAGTTTAAGATACTTTTTGTAAGTAATTTTTGCAAATGAAATGAAGAAAGAACTTGAAATGTCTGTGTTTGGAGAGATCTGTGTGTTTTCAAGTATATCAGATGAAATATGGTATTTACATCACTCAGTCAAATTATGCAAAGGAGATAGTGAATTTTTTTGGATTGGAAGATTCCAAGCTAGTAAGCATACTTATGGTGACATGGCATAAATTGTTAAGGAATGATGATTCAACTGAGGTGAATCAAACATTGTATAGGTCTATGATTGAAAAATTACAATATGTAGTACACAACAGATGTGACATTACATTATATGTTGGTATAGTTGCAAGATTCTCTACTAATCTCAAGGAGAATCATTTGATGGATGTTAAGAGAATAATGAGATATTTGAAAGGAACTGAAGACTATGGTCTATATTATAAGAAAAAATAAAAAAATAGAATTAAGAGCCTACATTGATGTTGACTGGGTTGGAAATATTGATGACAAAAAGAGAACTAGTGGAGGAGAATTTTTCTTAACAAAAAGGTTGGTTACATGGACTAGCAAGAAACAAAACTACATATCTCAATCTACTAATGAAGTTGAATATGTTGCTACTGTAGTCAATTGTACAAACATTGAATGGATCAAACAACTATTCAAAGGTATGAAGGAGGAAATCACTAAACATGTGATACTATTGGTGTAAATAAGTATTTACTATTGACACTTTACTTAAGTTTACTTAGGTTAATGCATTATTTATTAGTCACCTAAGAGTATGCCCACTCTTGTGAGTTGTCATGTTGACAACACAAGAGTTACCACTCTAATTATGCACATGGTATCTACAACATAGGAGTAAGCACTTTATTTGAGCACATGGTGTCTACAACATCTATACACCTGAGACACCTCATCATGCTTATCCTCTTATTGTGGAGGATATGTGCTTAATTGTCATGCTTATCTCTTAGTACATTCTAGACACATTCTAGATGCATCTTAGGGGCCTTTATATACAGGCTCTCTTAGTGTGTGGATATGATTGAGATAATATATTCTCATATTGATCATACTCTCTTGGTCTACTATTGTGCTTGTGTTTGAGTTCCTTGATCTTGGTTGAATATTGCCCTAACTATTTTTTTTGCATGGTATCAGATCTTGGGGAGATTCTCTTCACATAGCCATTCAAGACCATAGTTGCTTCAGCACCTCAACCTGAATTTGGAAAATCTGTAAAAATTGGAAGTGTCTAGAGCCAAATTGAACCTCACCATTACATTTGAAATGTAGATTCGATGAAAATTGGCAATAAATTTGCCTATGCTAGGCCAAAGTCTATTATGAGGCAATTGTTTTTTGCAAACTAGCATCCGAAGGTCCTAATTTGCAAAATGGGTATGGTCATTTTGAGATCTATTTTTTTCATATATGATTATTCTCTACTTTTTCAAATTTCTATTTTCAGAATATTTTTTGCCTAGTCAAGCTTGTAGAGAATTTTTTTCGTAGAACTAGGTAGTAACACCCTGACCTTGCAATTTGTGAGGAATATTCTATTTTAATTAGGGAATATTCTATTTGGCAGCCATCAATTCATTTTTATGGCTACCTCAGATACACACTAGATGATAACAAACTGGCAATTTCCATCGGTCAAATCCAGTTTTAGGTCAACAAACCCAACAGACGGCAAGCCACTCCAGCCTCCCAATCAATACCATCAACATTCCTTTTATTTTAAATCTACGGGCTATGTCTTTTATAGCACAACAAGGTCTTTGCATGTTTGATGTGGGACTAAATTGTTAGTCCCACAAGCCGTAGAATTTTTTTAGCGATTGCAAAAGTGCATTCCTGATGATTGCTCACGTCCCTATGGCTCCCCTAAAATTGAACCTGGAATGGTGCAACGAAATTAGGGCCCAACACATGTCAACATTGTAATCATCAACGTAGACCAACCCTGCACCCTGCCATGTGACATTATCATAGCCGCCCACGTGGCTGATGCAACTGCTAGCTGACATTATCATAGCCGCCCACATGGCTGATGCAACTGCTAGCTCGTAGCGACATGCGATGCCTTGATAGTTCATCCCAGTTAGTAGAATTGTATGCTGACTTAGCAGCCATAACTGAGATGTCATTTTTACCTTATAGTTTTGTATAGGTGACATCATCCTAACATCATGCTAATTTCATCATAGGGCTAGAATACACTGATGTCATCTATTCAAGTGCCTAAATTTGACGGTTGTTTGACCATCATCTAGGGGAAAAATAGAACTACTATGATAGCCATATGGCCATCAAATTTAACCCCATCTTTTGCTGAGCTAATCCCTCTCTAGATTGTTTTTTGATTTTTTAGTCTGACTTTGGGAGGCCATATCTCTGTCATTTGAACTCCAAATTAGGTGCAATTTTTTTTGATTTTGGCTAGAATTTCCAAAACTTTATAGTGGTACAATTCTTTTCTAGTTTTGGTCATGGATTTTTTAGAAATTGTGTCTTTTGGTGACTATACCTATCCAATCTTGCATTTTGCAACTTCAATTGTTATGTATGGGCACATATGGACTAAAAAATGGGTTCCCTTTTTTTGAAAGTGCATTATTTTTTGTCTACTTTCCAGATCTATAATTAGATTATAAGGTTGTGTGGACAAAAGTGTCACTTTCACAAATAAAACCTTTCTTTACATTGTATTACTTTAAAATTGTTGTATATTGTAAAGTTACAGATTTGTAATCCATTAAGAGGTTGTAAAAATAAAAATTAGAAGTCTATGAAGGCCCAAATTGACAAGTGGCCATTGTAAATGCACTACATATAAAGTGCCAAAAGCATCTATTTTGGGGGGTTTCTTGATTGAGTGAAAAAAGGAGGGGGGAGTTAATGGCTACATGGTCCATCAAAATGTGGTCTCACTTAATTCACAATGGAGTTCCTCACTATGTAGATGGTACACTTCCTAAACCAACAGGTGATTATGTATCAAAAAGTGATATCTTAGCTTGGGACACAATGGATAGGAAAGCCCTAGGTGATATTTGTTTGGGGGTTGATGACAAGATCATGTTTCAGATTTGAAAGTTTTCCACATCCAAGGAAGCTTGGGATACCCTCAACAACCTATATGGTAAAGTGTATGAGGAATATGTTTTCAAAATTGAAGATGAGCTAGTCTCCTTAGATCCAAAGATATTTGATTCCATATAAGATTTCATCATAAAGGTGAATGAATTAAGAACGAAGCTTAATGATTATTGGAGTCCTATTAAAGATGATAGGTTGGTCTATCTCATACATAATAAGCTATCATCTGATTACTCCACATTTGTTTCTTATTATAACACATAAAAGACTACATTAGAAAGTCTCTTTTGATGATTATGCTGATCTATTGGATAAAGAAGAAAAGAAGTTGAAATCAATAGGGATTCTCAATTCCTCCAAGTCCAAGGCATTGGTGGCAAATAATGAAGGTTCTCAAAATTTAGCTGGTCAATCTTCAAATAAAGGAAAGGATAAGAATAAGAAATGGAAGAATAAAATATCAAAGGATGCAAAAAAGACAACACCATCATCAAATCAATAGGGCAAGTCTTCCTTAAATTCAAACAAGAAGGGGGACAATAATAAGGAGAAGAAAAAGTGTGCCTCTTGCAAGAAATTGGGTCATGAAGAACATGATTGATCATAAAAAGATTGATGAGTTGGCCAAAATCATGAAGAAACATAATGTTCCATTGCCTGATGCTTATAAGGAGAAAGGGTCTTCTTTAGATTCAAAGGGAAAAGGGCAAGCACTCATGGAAAATTCAAATTCTTCAACGAAATGAATTATTGACTCAAGTGCCTCATATCACATGGGTTCTTCAAAAGAGGATTTTTCTTCATGGAAGCACTCAAAGGTACCAAACATCTTTTTGGGAGATGATACAAAAATGGAAGTTGAAGGGAAAGTAAATGTGGAGATGGAAAATGGAGAATTCAAATATGTTCTCTATGTTCCAAACTTAAGTTCTAATCTCCCCTCAATTTACCAAATCACTCATCTTGGAGATGTCCATATAGTTGAGTTCCTTCCTAACTCAATACAAGTACATAGTCTAAAATATGATTCAGTGGTTGTAGTGGGGAAAGTTAATCATGACAAAAGGTTATATTCTTTCTCTCACTTTTTGCCCATGTCTCCTTCATAAGCCTTGTTCACACAATCCCATTCTCAAATCCAATTATGACATGAGTGGTATGGACATCTCACCTTTTTCTACCTTCAAAAACTTTGCATAAAAAAATGGTCAAAGGTCTACCCACAATCAAGTTTTCCACAGGTGAATGTTCAACAGGTTCAGTAGATATGAATCTAGAGGAGAAGTTACATAAAGGGAAGTCTTCAAGAGCACCAATTGTTTTTCAAATGGTTCACATGGTACTAGCAGGACATTTTGCAGTGACATCAGTCAGCCAGGGTTGCTACATGCTTACTTTCATTGATGCCTTTTCAAGATACACTTGGGTCTATTTCTCCATCTTAAGAATGAAGTGTTGGACAAGTTTCTAGCCTTCAAGACTCATGTTGAACATAAATTGAGGAAAGCCATCAAAGTTCTTCAAATTTTTTGAATGGACAATGAAAGTAGATATATGAATAAAAGACTTAAAGACTTTTGCACACTTGAGGGTATTGATCTTCAAAATCCACTAGCATTTAGTCCACACAATATAGATCTTGCAGCACTGAGGATACACACTCTTAAGTCCATGGAAAGTTGCATGATACAAGCCAAGTCTCTAGATCCATCACTTGAAGTCAAAGTAATTAATAGTGCCAATCACATACTTAATTGATCTCCTCATCCTGCCTTAGATGGCAAGACTCCTTTTGAGGCATGGTGCAGTAGAAAACCAATTGTGACACACTTCTGAGTCTTTGGTTATCTAGCATGGGCAAACATATCTTCTAGGGGATGCAAGGCACCATCACCTCAGCCATGTAAAATGAGTGGGAAAGTTTTTATGTGTTTTTGGCAAGAAGAAAAAAGGAGGGAATGTTTCATTAATTCCATATTCATTCTAGAGTGCAGAAGAATTTTACAGGTAGTGACAACATGAAAAATAATTTTCAAAAGTGTGCAACAACATGAGTGAAAGATTCTATTTTTTTTGTGAAAGTTAATGTTTTGTCCTGTTGAGCAATGATTTCTCGAGGTTTATTGTATGCATCCATATATTGTTGCAAGTTTATTTTTTGAACATAAGTAGTAATTAGTTATTTAGTTTTCCAATTTTATAATAGTTTATTTATAGTTAATAGAAAGAAGGAAAGCAAGCAAACTTTCCCATCTCCAGTGTACTATGTTTGTTTTTCTCCATTTCTTATTTCACTGTGTATTTGTTTGGAAAAATAGAGTAGCAATCTCTATTCTTTCTTGTGCACTTTATGGATTTTTGTTTTTGATTTTTCACAGTGGATCAACATGGTACTTTACCGAGTGTTAACATTTACTCAATTTTTTCTTGGTTCTTATTTATGCCGAGTGCTTCTTGTATTGATCGAGTGATTTGGTCTTTTCTTTGTTGAGTAGCTTAGGGTTAGCATGCAAATTATTTCCCCTATTTTTTTTTGACAAATCAATTCACTATTTCCCCTCTAAAATTGCACATGTAGGAAAATGTTTAAGAAAATCATAAAGACAATGCCATGTCATGAATTTAACACCCATAAACTAAAATTGAAGCCAAAAAAATTGAATTGTATAGGTTGAGGCAGGAATTTCTACAAAATAATAAATATTTATTAGTTATAATAAAATTTGGGTTGTGAAAACTTGTGAGCAAGAACTAGCCCTATTAAATTCATTTACGAATATAGAAGGCACAATTTTTACAATGCATAGAGGATCCTCCTTGCTAGGTTTGAGTTTACTACAGATATGTAGTAGGAAACAAAAAGACTGATGAAAAGGATAGCTAGGAGATCTATTTACATGTAGCCTCAATTTAGGATAAGTGGAGAAATGATCATTATATCTTCTCATAAAATGGGCATGAAGCTCTTTAATTAATTTAGATATTAAAATTTAATTGTTATTCGAAATCCAGATCATAGGTTATGCATAAAATCTATTATTTATATTATTTTTATTTCAATTTAATATATATTATTTTTAAAAAAGAAAATGGTTTCAACTAACCTTGATGGAAATGAAATATTAACGATTTGAGAAAAATGGGCTGTGATATCAACATATCCACCTTGCGTGCACCCTGTGAATGACAACTCCATTGGTATTGTAGGAGATCATAAATGAAGAGGATATGCCTTAAGATTTTCCTACTCAAACACTCCTTTACCTTCCTCATTAGAATCTCATGATAGCTCTTGGGCTTCATCTCTTCCATCATGTGATCATGAGATCATAGGACGTGGCAATGTGAAAATTTTAAAAATAAGCTTTATTTTGGCATTGCTGAAGATCTATGTTAATTTTAAAAAATTGTCAGTCATATTCAAAATTTTAAATCATTAATTTCTAATCATTTAAAATAATTTTTTTGTACATTTCATCCATTTAAGTTTGGGACTATCATTAATTTATTATATGTACAATTTTTCTCGACCATGGTAACCCCTTATAACACTATTGTTTATATATTATTTTTATTTTTATTTGAATCAGAATGATTTAAATAATAAAACATTAACATCAAATGTTCTTGAGGAAAGTCTGGCCCTAGGTGAGTTTGACAAGGGAAAACATTATTTTCATAACTAACCTCTGGAGATGATTTGAATGACCGTATCATGCTTTTGGATTGAAGTTGAGCAACACTCAACTATTGAAAGTTTATTTTCAAATATTTTACAAATGATTCCAAACAATGTAAAGAGATTTTGGAAGCCCCTCTGAAAAATTGATCCAATGCCATCGCATGACCCCTAAAGATGGTAGGCACACAATTGGGTATATCAATAGTCACTTTGCAAAATGAATTTAATTTAATGATGCATGAAGTAAGATAGTTTAATCTATGAAGCCATCAACTTCATTTTGTAGGTAATTGATCATACCTAAACAAATCTAAAACTCTTCTATTATGTCCTTTGAAAAACTACCAAATGATCCTATAGGAGATTACCATTGACATCAAAGAACAAGAGTTATATGTGCCAAAGGAATTTGTTCCATACCTTCAGATTTTCAAGATATCGACATTTAAACTTGACCATTTTCACTTTGTTCTATTTACACACATTCAAAACTGAATAACATTCATTTGAAATAGCCTCAAAAAATATTTGAAATGATCTTTTTGAAACCCAAGGATCTTCATAATATCTCATTTTGATACTAGAATTATTAGGAAACAACTAAAATTTCTTGATGTCTGAATGATTATTTTCTTTTAACATGCAAATATACACTCTTCCAACAATAACACTATGCCAACATTAGACTTGAATGAACCACTTTTGGAAATGACCTAGAAACTTAGTCAAATGAATTGAATAGGGTCTTAAAAAGGGACTAGGGGATATTTTTAATAACTAAAACATGTGGTAATAATTAACACCTCTTAAAACTCATCAAAATGTGAAATATGGAACTCTGAAAAAAGGCCATTCAGAAGATGTCATCAAAAATACTGACAAATTGCATAAGTTGATTTTGGAATTGGTTTAGGAAATGTAGAAAATTTATTCAATAGTGGCTCAATAGTGACATTCTTATAATGTAGAGGAGTAAGTATCTCATAATGATATTCCACTGGCCAAAATACATAGGCAGTCAAAAGGCCACTTAGGCAAACCCTCAAAAGTAGAAGCATAAAAAATAGGTCAAAATAACTATAAGGGATTGTAGATGGATATGAAGGGTTAATGAAATGTGTCCACCATATTCCCCAAGAATATCCTTAAAAAAATTACTGGATGCAAACTTATTAGCTTATATCAAATAGCTTTTAATGCTACCCCTTTTGATGCCTTGCTAAAATTGATACTTTAAAATTATAAAGAATTTGAAGGTTCCAACAGTGGATCCAACTAGGGATGTATGCCTCTTGCAAGCATAGAGAGATCTTAGATCTATGAGTGAGTAGATCAAACCATTTTCTATTGGCCTCTCTCCTTACATCATGTGAAAATCAGACTAGACTTCCAATTGGAAACTTCTGGCCATTTGATTCTCATCTACATATGTGATTAGTAATCTAAATACCACAACATAGACGTTGAACACACAAAATATTTTGCAAGCTATAAGTTAATCATGTGTCTTCCATTATGATTAACATCTTCTCTATCATACATCTTATTAAAATTATCCATAAAGTAATATGAACTATCATTTACTTGATCATTATATGGTTTATAAAATTAACACATATTAGGAAATACATCCATATGTAATATGTACCAACTATCATACATAATCAAACATTCATTTAATTCATATGGAGCTGAAGGTTTTGGCTTTGGGTTTATGTAGCTCACTTTTGACAAGCCAAAACACCAAATCTTGATAATATTGAGAATCTCATCTGTCATGTAAACCATACTCATAACATTTAGAAAATTTTTCATCTTTATTGTACGGTTTAATAATAGATGAGGATAATCACACCATTATCTCTCTCAAGGATACTATATCTATTCTGAAGACTACCTATTCCATCATGAAATACACTTGAATTTTTAACCTAGGGACATAGGACTTGAAATGGGTCAGCTCGGTATGTGCACTAAGTTCCTTTAAGAGTCTTAACACCTATACTATAGGAAAGTAAAATGCAAGAAAATAATCTATACTACTGTTACAAAATAATAAAAATAATTGGGCTAACAATAGATAACTATATAAATATTTGGAAAATGAACCTAAACTAGTTAAAAAATCAAAACATCCACCATGATCATTTTCTACAAGTGCTACAAGAACTTTCATAGTAACAATGCTATAGGACTAATACAGTAAATCTATCTTGAAAATAGGAAATTGCAAAGAATGAATCTACTCTACCTAAATCTATTCCACCTCCCAAGTGGGCTCCCTTGGTTGGTTTCAAATAACTATGAACACAACAAGTATTCCAAAATCACTCTTTTATTATAATCCTTCTTTGATTACATCAACTGAATAATTCATGAAGAATAGAAAAAGAGTAACTTTTGAATCTTAAACCAACATTGTCTATTTTCTCATTAGCTTAATAAGACAATCCAAATCCATTATATAGAGGATTGGATACTTATTAAAAACATGACATAAAAATCTTGAAAAAACATCACCAGAAAAGAAGGCAGAAGATCAAACATGACATAGTACATTTATTACTAAGCAACAAAATAAATTATTGCAGGAAATATAGCAAGTTGTGTCTCCTAGAATTTTTGGAACAATAACTCCTTTGTAGGCATGACTTATCCATCAGAATTGAATTGCACTTTCCTTGCCTTGATCGATCTACATCATCCAATTCCTTTAATGCAGTAATCACCATCCTTTGCATCGCTCTCATTTTCCTGAAAGTTAGAATCATCCTAAACATATATGCAAGATACCATTCCTACTCTTATTCAGATATTAGAATAGAGATTAAGATATTTATATGAAATACTGCATTCTATTTATAATATTAGGAAAAGTATGTCATACACACTGCCCATAGGTTTAGTACTAGCTATCTCTCGCATAAGTTCACAAGATATTTACTCAAATGTTTTGGAAATATTTTTGACAAAGCACAAAGAGTAAGTCCAAACTATGAAAACTATATCAAAATCAAGACATTAATATGCCTCATCATTTATCATAACTAGTCATAAGATAAAATTCATTCTTATCAAATGACATCAAATCACACAACATATCTTGGTCATCATTATAATTCTTTGTACAAATTAACTAATGCAACATTAAGATAATCTAAATTCTCAATTATGTCTTCGTACAAATCATCATAATCCATATGAAAGATCTTCTCAAAAACATTATTTAAAAGCATTGGTTGTATTGGCTCCTGATTTGACAAGATTTAAACTACCTCTTAATATGTAAGGGAAAACCTAGGAGTTAGCCAAAAGAAACCATAGTAGGTTTCCATAAACAAATCAGAGGTACCAACTAACAAGAGTGCTCTATGTTAGAAATAGATAATACTAGGGGGGAGGGGGTGAATCAGTATTTTCAATCCTTTTATTCACAACTGAATATTATTAATTACTTTAACATGTGCATAAGAAAATAAACCAATAATGCTGAATAATGTAAATAACCATACAAAAAGAGAGATCATAAAACCATATTTTTTTAACTAGGGAAACCCTAGCCAAGGGAAAACCCTGGTGGGGATGGAACCCACTAGATGATTCACTATATAATGAATCTGGTTAAGGAGAATTGACCATGTTAGGAGTCTATAAAGCATGTATAGTGTCTCGAGTCCCTGTTAGGAGACTAGGACTTGTTAGAAGCCTCAACCCTGTTAGGAGTTACTTCAAACCTATTAAGAGTTGGTGAATCATATACAAGTGTGTGCAAGAAGAGCCCACTGCCCTAACATGCAACTTTAGAGTATGTTCTTCAAGAAATAAGTATACACACAATAGCAACTTGTTTGCTATACTTTGCAAATCTTTTGTTTGATGATTCTTCACACAAGAGTGATTGCACACATATCAAATTGCATCATAAGTGGCATAAAAATGCTTCACATCATATATCAAAATGTTGCATTCACTTGTTACTCTCATTTCACAAGATCATATCAACTTCGCAATCACTGATCACATATCATATCATCATATTCTTGTACACTTAACTTCACAAATAAAGCTCTTACTTATACAATTTTTTTTAGTAAATTCTTTCTTAATCAGCTCATATATTATCATTAGAGTCAGCTCAATAATAAATTATAACCCAAAACAATAAATCAAATTATTAAACATATTCTACTGATATGCTCTATTCTACACTGTGTCATTACTGCATCACTAATTTCTTCATAACTTGAACTCAGTTGACTGTATAGACATGCACACTGGTATATATCATCATTATGACATCATGCATCTTTGGTCAATTGTACAAGAGAATATTCCAAGGGAATATTCTATTATCATCAAAATTGTCCTGCTACTGTAACATTGTCTGATACTTAAACAATTTTCTTCTACAATTGAATGAGGCTAATCTCCAAAACAAATATGTTGCCATAAATGAAAACCTTAATTTAATTTATCTAATTGATTGGAAATATTGCCAACAATCTCCCCTTGTGGCATTGATGGACACATTTTGGGAAAATTGGCTAAGTCCCAAACATGCTATCATGCCAATCAAAACAAATAGTCATTAAAAAAATATTTGTATTCATGTTATGAAAGATTACATCCCTTATAACTTCCTATTACAACTTATTGCTCCCCCTTACATATTATACACATTAAAATTTATAATTTTCCATAATGTCTCCCCCTTCGACATCAATGAAAAAGGTATAAAAAGACTATCAAAATCTGGTAGCTACAGATCAAAACTTGGAAAAACAATCACTAAAAATAGTCTTCAACTACTCAAATTATTTCTTCTAGCTATCCTTCAATGCATCAGATACATTGATAAGTGCACATAAAGAATATGCTACAAATTATACTGCATTCAAGTCTGTAGCCACAAACTTGTCATATGAAGATTTTGCAGACAAGCATTCTTGCAATTAGTTTTTGAGCAATGTTATCTGAGGCAATAAATGTACTCTCAAAAGAGTGAACCTTTTTAGGATTTTCTCCTTCTCTTCTTGTATTTCCTTTATATTGTCATGAATAGCTATATTGTAGGCTCAATGTTGTCTACTTTTTGATTCTTCTTCAAAAAGTTGTCAGTAATTCTCTGAAGCTCAGTCACTTTGACCTTGATCTAATCATCATATTCTTTCAGATAATGTATGCTAAGTTACACTCAACATATGCCTATTTTCCTTCTTCTATGCATTGCCTTAGTGCTTTAATACACATGTTTAGAGTTTCTATATCATTCCTCATGTTATTGCACATGGTGTTTAGAATTTTACCATCATGCTTAGTCCGCACTTGAATGGTAGCCACATTCATGAGTGTAGAAAAATCATCATCAAAAGCCCTTGCACAAAATTGTTGTGCATTGTTGAATGTCTACTGGGGTGTCAATAGGGCTTACTACCTTCTCCATCTTGTCCAAAATTATGGTCAAAGTCTTCTCAAGTGAATTGACTGGTTTCTTCTTTTCAAGAAGTTTTCTTAGAGAAGATATAAGGTTCTTCACCTCATCTTCTTCATCAGATTGAGCTAGAGCTGTTGTTGCTACTGTTTGGGTAAGAGGAGTGGAAGTTCCTACTAGTATTGCTATAGTTAAAGGCACACTTGAGGTACCTACTTTAGTACTGGTTTCCATCTTCTGTGTAACTTCTTTAGTAGTCTTATGATCCTCTTCATCATCAAAGCTACTATAATTCATAATATTACCAACAATGCTGGCACCAAAATCCTTGAATAGATTTTCTAATTTGTCAACAATCCCTTTGGTGTTGTCTACTTGCATAGAGTCACTACCAATAGTGATGTGTGGAGGAGAGCTTGGTGTAGCTATTGGTTTAGTATTGTGAGGAGGGCTATAAGCTATAGGACTATCTTCCTTTCTCTACACACTCTCCTTGGGTGTCTGGTTGGCTTCTATTGAATGTGCACTTACTCCAGGCTTCTTGCTTGCCTCTTCTATCATCACACTTAATCTAGGCATCTCTAAGAATTTGCATACTTACTCTAGGCATTTGCACACTTTCTCTAGGCATCTGCACACTTTCTCTAGGCATTTGGCTTGCCTTCTTAGTCTGTGCATTGTCCTTAGGCATGGTGGACATGAAATAAACTATAGCCTCTTGAGTTTTTTTATTGACTTCCTCATAATTTCCTTCCATAATAAGAATGGATATTTTCTTATTCCTTAGTAATGGTGCTATACCTTTCAAAATTTCTTTTATGTCTTCTTCACTATTTATAATGCATAAATTTATCACCATGTTTGTTCTTATTTGTTTATCCTCTTTTATAACTCTTCTCTTCCTATTTAGCAATCTATTGTACAAATGTTTGGGTATTTTCCCTTTTATACTATCAATACTCTTATCTTTCAAAATCATGTTTCTAACTGCAACATTTTCTAGCTATCTCCTATCCATGTTATTATGGAAGTCATAATATTTATTTAATTGTACAAATTTTTTATCATTAATAATTTTCATGTTAAGGTTTTCTACCTTTGGCTTCCATGCTTTGCTTACTACTAATATCTTGGCTTCCTGATCAGCTGCTTCAATTGTTCTGTCACTAGTCTCTTCCTTAGACTCAGATGAGCTAATTTGTAGAGTTTTCCTCCTTTTTCTTGGGGCACTGATGGTCTTCTTTACTCTACTTTTAGGAGGGGTTGTTATCCTTGTAGATTTTCTTGATATAGATGTTTCCTTCATCTTCACTAGTTTTCTTAGTGGTTGTTGCAGTACAACTACTACATAGGGCACAGAAGAGTCTATGCACTTGTTTTGGAAACTTGTACTCTTTAGTAGGTCTTGCTACTACAATGGGTGTAGGGGTTAAGAGCTTAGTTTTACCACTAGCCTTCATCTCCATAGCTATTCCCTTTACCTCATCAAATAGATTTCCTTGTCATTCTAGATTTTTTCAAGATAGGATCAATAACTTTCTCCACCTTTTTCTTCGAGTTCTTCATGACTTGAATAGTTTTTACTTCTTTCATTTTCTCTGAATATGTTCCCCATCTGGAAAAATTAGAATCAATTTCAAAATAAAGGATTATCTATGCATACCCTTCAATTAGATCCTCACTCATTTCATATCCCATAGGTTCAATAAATTTTACCTAAGGAACTACTGCCTCCATGTATGTAAAATCTATATCAACCATGAAACATAACTCATCCTTATATTTTTCCACTAGTGCTGGAGGTATTGTATACCTTTTCTTCATTTCTATTTGGAAAGATTTCATGATCTTGTCCAAGTCACTGTCTCTGACTGCTTTAGGTCTAGCATAGCATGCTCATTTCATTCCAAACTATGATACCATGCAACTTCTTGATAGCATATAAGAATATTTCTGTTAGAAGGGATTCAAATCTAAACACTGCACTTCTTGACTTCTTGATTCTTGAGATATTGTACAATAATTATGTTTTGACAATATCACACATGTTCATTTCTTCACCTCTTACTGGTAGGTAAGCTGTATGAAAAAATCCTATAGGGATTTAATCTATTCTTGATCCATGATTATACTTGTAACCCAAAATCTTCCAAATAAGTCTCACTTCATCATCTTGGATTGAGTTGACTTTCATGATCCTTCCATCAAAATATGTGTTGATATTTTCCTCAAAAAGTTTGTGCACATTCTTGATGTTTACATGATCGCTGCCCTAATTGCTCAATCCTATGACCTTGTGAATTAGGTCATTGTCAATGCTAATGATAAAATTTCCCTGTTAGAGTAAATAATTAATTAATTGTTAATTATTTATTCTATTACTTAAGCTTACTTAGGTTAATGCATGTAGTTGAGGTTAGTTGTTGACAAAACGAGAGTTTGTTCCCTTTAGCATACTTATCTTTGCCACCTCTTGTGGATGTGTGCTTAGTTGTCAACCTTATCTCCTACCTCATTCTAGCTTGTTCTACAAGCTTCCATGAGGCCTTTTTATTCAGTCTCTCACTCATTGTAAATTCATTCCAATTCTATTTTCACATAGCAATTCTAATTTCCTATTGTGAAATATTCTTGTGTGGTATTTGCTTCAAGCTCTTTGCTCCCTAGGTTTCTCTTCAGCAAGTTATTTGCATTGCAGGTGATCTTGGCACATTATCAGAGTCAGATTCTCAACTACATGGTATCAGAGCCTCCCTGCTACTGCTTTGTTGAAGATTTTTGAAGCTGTGATTTGAAGTCACAAACCCTAGTTTGTTTGTGCAATTTTTCTTCAAATCAGGGGTAGAGAAAATTTATGGAGCATTTTCAACCCAAACAGACGTTGCCATTGGATCTAAAACACCATTTACAACTAAGATTCATATAAAACTTTTTGTTTTTGGCTTCAAGCATTTTTTTGGAATTTTTTTTGGCCTCCCAAGTAGTTGTACAAAATTTCAGAGTGAAAAAATAAATAAAATAAATATAAATTTTGGGTGTCACTACAATAGCGCTGATGCACCATTGTGCGGCCACCTGCCAACCACCCAATCACCACTCTGTCAGTGGCTCTCTATTGTAGCACCTCCCAGGCGACCCGCCGCAAGCACCCAGCCAGCGTGCAACCACTGCTCCGCCAAGGGAAGCGATGCCACTGGGTTTACCTCCCGGGTGCCACTGCCTTTGGTGGTGCTCTTATTTCCACCACTCTATGGCATCTACAGTGGATGACATCATTTCACATCATTGTGACATCATTTTCAGACACTTGACATCATTTCCCAGCACCGTACAGGCTGATTACGTCACTTTTATAGCCACCTCGCTGATGTCATTTCTTGATGTGTTGATGTCATCTTTCTATTTGCTAACATCACCTATTTAGCTATTGACATCATCATTCTAGCTGCTGATATCATCAATTTGGTGACAATCTCCTGACAGCCATACGGGCATCAAATTTAAGCCAGTGTCTGTAATTTTCCAGCAAGGTGCATTTTTGGAGTAGTAGTCAGCTTTTTGGCCATAACTTGAGCATACAGAGGTCTTTTTCCAATCCAAAAGAAGTGTCAAAAAGCTGAGTCAGAGATAGAGACATTGGTGCTAGTTTTGTCAAATTTTGAGTTCATTTGAGCTCCCATTTTTTGTGTCAAAGTAGAGGCTTGTGTTTTCTCCTATTTTGCATCAACAAATCCAGGTTCTTTTTTAGTTTTTTGCTTTCTATAGTTGTTTTTGTGGTATTTGAGGGATATTCTTTTATGTTTGTGGGGGGGTGTCTTTCTTTTCTATAATTTACTTCAGTTAAGACCCTTCTACTTCCCTCTTCTTCTTTCTCTCAATGGTGGATTCATCTGTGACCCATCTCACACCACACAACTACCACACCTGGAAGGCACAAATGACCAGGCTTCTCATATCAAGAGGTCTATGGTCTTGTCTGGATGAGAATTAGCTAGTTCTTATGTGCCCTTTTGAGGTTCTACAACACAAGAACAAGATGGATGGAGCCATGGGACTGATTGCAATCAACATTTTAGATAGTCAACTATTTCACTTGGATGGTTTGACTACTCCACAGGCTTATTGGCAAAAATTTTAGACTTTTTTTGGATAGGTGAATGAGTTTTGAGCACTTCAATTGGATGCAAAATTGACTTCTTTGTCACCAAGAAACTTTCCCACCATCGAGGACTTTTTGATGAAGTTCAAATCCCTACGTACAATTTTACAGGGATGTGGGAAGAAGAAAATAGATAACGAGTGCATATTTTTGATACTCTCAAAGCTGAAGGGGCAGTATTAGGTCTTTTCTTCTACTTTCTACTCCACCATGGATTCCCTTGGAGACAAACATAGGATGCCTACATTTGAGACATTTTGTGAAAGGTTGACTAGGGAACAGGCAAAGATCCAACAAGTGGATGGCTCTGGCTCTTCCAGCCAAGCATTGGTTGCTCAAAATTCTAAGGGGAAATCAAAGAAGAAAGGAAAATTGAAGAAAGATACATCAAAATCTGATCCTAAGCCTCCAGCTAATCCTCCAACAAACCTTCCCAAGGGTAAAGATTCTTCAAAGTCGAGTGAGTCTACCTCCAAGACCAAGAAGAAATCAAGTGATAACTGCAGCTTTTATGGGAAAGATGGACATTCAGTTTCCAAGTGTTGGAAATGATTAGAGGCTTTAGAGGAAGCCATGAAGGAGCATCACATTTCAGCTCCTCAGTCTTCATCTCCACCTATAGGGAAAGGTCATGCTCTTTTTGCACGAGCTACAACTTCAACGCCTTTATGGATTCTTGATTCTAGGGCTTCTCACCACTTAACAAACACTCCTAAGTTGCTTACTTCACTTGCTCCTTGTGCCACCACATAGATTGTAGTTGGGAACTCTTCACAACTTTTAGTTTTGGGTTCTAGCACTATCGCTTTGGCCAGGGGCTCTCTACAGGATTTACTTTGTGTTCCTGATATTTCAATGAACCTTCTATCTATCTATTAGATTTGCCACTTTGGCTTTGGGAAGACAGTTGAGTTCTCACCACATGATGTGGTTATTCAGGAATTTCATGATCCAAAGATGATCATGGCCACTATGAGTGTTGACTTTGCATCACGCCTCTATAGATTTGATGGATTTGACTCTTCTGATGACACAGGTTCATGTTTAGTTGCACATGTAGATTCAGTAAGTAGACTTTGGCATGAACATTTTGGGCATGTCAATTACATATATCTTCAATAGATGAGCACACAAGCACTTGTTCTTGGGCTTCCCTAGATTTCCTATCTAGATGGTGTTTTTCAAGGATGTGCACTTGGCAAGCAACATAGGGATTCTTTTCCACATGGATGAGCCACTCATGCTTTAGCACCTTTGGAGTTGATTCATGGTGACCTCATGTCATTTTCTACTCCTTTTTTGGGTGCTAGATATGTGCTTACATTCATTGATGACTTCTCTAGATGCACATGGGTGTACTTTCTAAAGTACAAGTTTGATGCCTTCAACTCCTTTCGAGTTTTTAAGGCATTTGTAGAGAAGCAGTCTGGACTTTCTATTCAGTGCATATGTACAGATAATGGGGGGGAGTATGTGAACCAAGCTTTTAGAGATTTATGTTCTAAGCATGGTCTTTAGCATTAGCTTTTAGTGCCCTACACTCCTCATCAGAATGGTGTGGCCGAGAGAAAGAACAAAACCCTTGAGGAGATGGAAAAGTGCATGATTCTATCTAGGTCCATGGATTCATGTTTTTGGGTAGAGGCAGTCAATTGTGCCAATTACATTCAGAATTAGATGCCTCATAAGGCACTTTGACATATAACTCCTGAGGAGGCTTGGTCCCATGTCAAGCCTAATGTGTCATCATTCAGAGTTTTTGGGAGTATATCATATGCATTTGTACCTAATGCTCAGAGGAAAGCAATGGAACTGAAGAGCCAACCATTAATTTTTGTTGGCTACTGTGAGGATGTAAAGGCTTACAGGTTATTTGATCCTAATTCCAGAGAGGTCCTATTTGGATGGGATGTCCATTTTGGTGAGAGCCCTCCTATAGTTCATTCCTCACATCCAGCACCTCCTCCAGCTCCCACTACTCCCTCTTCATCTCCACTTTGTTTCATGGATGATGAGGATGATGATCATGGTGATCCCGATATACCTCCACCACAGGATCCTCCCCAGATGCCTAAATGGGCTTGAGCTACTATTGAGGTTGCAGGATCTCTAGCTAGTGACCCATCCACATCCCATCGCACCCATTCTCACACTGCAAGTTCCAGTCTACTCAGTCATGCTGTTAGTACTGATCCTTAGAAATTTGTGGAGGTGACATGACATTTAGAATGGGACTGCAATGGAGGAGGAATATTCTTCTTTGATGAATAACCACACATGGGATCTTTGTTCTCTTCCTAAGGGGAGAAAATTAGTGTGTTGTAAGTGGATTTATCGCACTAAGTGTGCTGCTGATGGTTCCATTGATAAGTATAAGGCTTGTTTTGTTGCGAAGGGTTTTTTTTCAAGTCGAGGGTGTTGATTACTCTGAGACATTTTCCCCTATTGCAAAGATGAATTCTATTTGCCTTGTCTTATCCCTCGCAACTTCATAGGGATGGTCAGTTTATCAGATGGATGTGAAAAGTGCCTTCTTGCACGTTGATATCATAGAGGAAATTTATATGGAGCAATCTCCAAGTTTTGTATAGGATCCCACCTTGGTTTGCAGGCTTTGATGTTCATTATATGGTCTCAAACAAGCCACTAGGGCTTGCTATGAGAAGATGGACTCATTTCTGCTATCTACAGGCTTCACTCACTACCATTTTGATCCCATACTGTACATTCAACATCTTGGTGATGAGATTCTAATTCTTGTTTTGTATGTTGATGATCTTATCCTTACAAGTAGTTCGCCATCCATGCTCCAGGATGTTAAGCATGCACTTATGGACTAGTTCGAGATGACTAATCTTGGTTTGGTGCACTACTTTCTTGGTCTTTAGATTCATTAGTCTCCTACTAGCATCTTTGTGTATTAGAAGTGTAGAACTAGAATCAGTATGCAAAGAACATTAACAAATAAAGTAAACATTCACAAACCAAAAACTAAATTCACATATATGCTTAGACAAAGGAAGAAAACAAGAAGTGCAAACCTCACAAGAAAAAGCACTCCATGCTTTCTTGATTCTGTAGATGTGTCCTTTTGCTGTGGATGTATGCTCAAGATGCTCAAAAGCTGCTTCAATGGAGATGGGTAATGAAAAATTGGTAACTTTGTGAGCTCTCAATTTGGCATTATAAGGGTATGGTTGATGGCTTTGGTTCTCAAAATAGCATGGTAACTTTAGCTCAAAGATTGTTCATGAAATGGCTTGGGATGGGATTCAATTTATAGGCTAAGGGGTAGAGGGATGGAGGGCTTAGATGCAAGGATGGATGAAGGCTTAAGGAGGGCTAGGATGCACTCAAAGGAGAGCACATGGATTGTGCTTGTTTAGCACCAATGGGAAGGTGACACTTGTCACAAGGAGGATGAGTGTGAGAGGGTAGGGTAAAGGGTTGGTTAAAGGCATGATGAGTGGGGTTGAGTATGTAAGAGGGATGTAAGAGGAATGAGTGTGGAAGAGGGAAGAGTGTGTAAGATGGATGTAAGAGTCATGAGTGGGCTTGTAAGAGTCTTTTATGTTTTGTAAGAGCACTCATGACTTAGTGGTTGGGTTTTTTTGAGGGGAGACTTTGGTTTGGATTAGGAAAGTCTTAAACTTGTTTAAGGAATGTGACAACATTAGGGGGTGGATTAGGCTTGGGTTTAGGATTAGATTAGGGATGTTAGAGATGTGCAAGTGGATGGCATTAATGAGGGTGGGTGAGTTAGTGGCTAAGCTTGGTTAGTATGGGTGGATGGGGTGGATTAGGCTAAATGGAGGATTAGAGATAGGTTAGGGGTTTTTGAATTTGAGGATTTCATTTATCAAATAGATTTATTTAATAAATGGGGATTTTTGGAATTAGATAGGAGAAAAGGATTTAATTGATAAATAATAGATTATTTGATTTATCAATTAGGACTATAGATGATTAATTAAATTAATCAACTAGGGGATGACAAAGGATTAATTAAATAAAAATTTAATTAATAATGCCTTTTTAGATAACTAAATAGGATTACTAAAATAGTGTAATCAAATTTAGGTGTCTACATTTTGCCCCTCTTTGACATAGTGTTGAGACAATACTATTTCAAAGAAGTTTGAATGAAGACGACACGAGGAAGATGTTTTAGCAACGAGGTTTGCCCCAGTCTCGAATAAAAAGAGGAGAGACTAGACTTAGATGATGCCCCCTCAAGAAGGTGGTGGGGAGAGAAATGAGGCTCGACGACTTCTTGAAAAGTACAAGAAATTGAGATGAGCTAAGACATAGGTTGGCGAAGAGAAGGGGCTGAATTAGCTCAAACTCTCACTACGGGAGAATGATAAAGGGAAATCAGAGGCACAATAGTAAAGCAAGCTTAAGAATTTCCAGGATTGGGGGGGGGGGGAGGAGGAGCGGAGCGCTATTAGAGGAATCCATGGTAGGGAGATGGATGATAGAATGATAAAGCTGATGCAACAAGATTTCAAAGAGTCAGATTGGCGGAAGATGGGTTTCGGGAATCCCTAGGACTAGGATTGTGGATCTCAAAAGATGAGGCTTGGTGGATTGATTTGATTGGTGGATCCCTAAGACTAGGATTGTGGATCCCTAAAGCTAAGCGTGAGGAGTGATTCAAAGAGATACTGATGCGTAAGCTAGGGTAGGAGCGACAGATGTAGGATATGGATGGGGGATAATGGAGATGAAGGGAATCCATTGAAGCTTTTTGAGCAGGGGGATACTTCAAAGAGAAGTACCACCATGTAGTTGAGCACTAGATTTGCTATAGGACTGTTGGTTAATTACCAGGGTTACCAAGAACATCAAGGCCTTTTTACCAACCGTCCAGAGGATTGACGAACTGACTCGAAACAAACACGCAAGGATTGCCCCAGTATCACACATGAATCCCAGAGGAAGCAGCGTGGAAACGACACTAGGTAACCCACAAGCAGAAAAAGAAAACAAGAAAAAGACCTGATCAAGACCTTATGCTCTAATTGCCCCATTCGCAGCATACCATGATATGGAAGATCGTGGCAACCTTGAGGAGGGAACAAGGAGATTTCTTGGAAAAGATATTTCAAGACCCAAAAGGGAAGATCCCAAACCAAAAGAAAGTGAAAATCCAAAAGAGAATTGTTTGCCAACGAGATGGGTAGGACGAGGTACTAACGGACCAAGATTAGACATGAGGAAAGCTATATCCTACAAGGACCTATCGGAGAGCACCTAAGCTGATGGATCAGGATGAGTAATGCATCTGGCAAGCTGAACTAAGAAGGATAACACTTTGGTGACATGAGATCTAGCTAAAGGATGCGTTGGGATAGCTAACCAAGGTGTGCGATGTGTGCAAGATGTTGATCAAGGACAAACTGACACGAACGCTGGATAGATAAAATGATACTAAGCTAAAGAGGATATACAAGCTGACAGACCAAGATATGTTACAAATGTACAAGTTTGTTCATGTTTTGTTTTTTTTGTGAGATGGAAATGTTTGTGAAGGATGGGATGTCTATAATAGTTGAGAGGTGGATAGGTAGATGGTTTGTGAAAAGCTTAAAGAAAATGTGATTCTGTGTGTGCATGTGATAGGATACAGGCTAGGATACAAGATTATTTACAAGCTGGAATATGGTACAAGCTTTGGACAAGATTCGAATATATACAAGGTATGGTACAAGATTTACAAGGTATAATACAAGCTTTGGTACAAGATTTACAAGCTGTACAGGAGGTATTGACAAGCTCCATCAGATTTTGGATATTTGATTGGAACACCAAGGGAACAAGCAGGTGTTTTATGGGATGGTGGGTGGATGGATGAGGGATAGGATAGTGATAGATAATGGATTAGTCTTTAGCACACAAGGCACCTGAATTACTAGGTTTTCACCGAGGTACCTATCCAAGGCGCTTGAATTGCCAAGTTTTCACCATTGGATGCTTATTTCTCTTTACTATTTTTTTTTTGTATTTTTCAAAAGCTGGGTATACCAAGGATCTTCAAGCATAGAACTTCTTGAGATGAATGATGTTAGTGGGATCATTCAAGAGTTCTCCTTCTGGTGTAGATAATTGATAGGCTTCGGAGCCAAAGGAGGCAGTAACCACATAGGGACCAAGCCATGTAGGTTCAAACTTGCCTTTCTTTTCTCGATCTGCTTGGACTTTCATATTTTATTTGAGGACCATGTCACCTGGCTGAAAGTGTCGTGGGAGCACCTTCTTGTTGAAATTCCTTTTGAGACGAGTTTGATAGACTGTGAGATGGTTATAAGCTTGTTGTCTCTTCTCGTCTAAGAGATCTAGCTGGGTGAGTCGAGCTACTCTGTATTCTTCATCTGAGATTTGCCCTCACAAAGATATGCGTAGTGAGGGAAGTTCAACTTCTATAGGTAATACCGCTTCGGCACCATAGACTAGGGACTATGGAGTTGTGCCTGTGGATGTACAGAAGGAAGTTCGATAGGCCCATAGAGCTGGATTTATTTGAAGGTGCCAATCATGGCCGAAATCATTGACAACTTTCTTTAGGATCTTGAGGAGGGTTTTATTAGTTGCCTCTGCCTGGCCGTTACCTTGTGGGAAATATGGGCTAGAAAAGCGGTGATGGATGTAGAGGGAAGTGCATATTTCTTCCATGTTGAGATTTTCAAAGTTACCTCCGTGGTCAGTGAAGATGGTGGATGGGATGCCGAAGCGGCAAACAATGTGGTACAAGATGAACTTGGAGACTTGAACTCCTGTAGCTGAGACTAGGGGGACTGCTTCCACCCACTTAGTGAAATAGTCTGTAGCTGTTATTATCCATTTATGTCCATCAGATGAGAGAGGTGTGATAGTTCCAACTAGATCAAGGCCCCAACAAGCAAAAGGCCAAGGTGGTGCAATAGGCTGTAGATCCTGTGCTGGAGAATGCACAAGATTTGCATGCTGCTGACATGGGAGACACTTTATGACAAAGTCACAAGAGTCTTCTTCAATGGTAGGTAAATAGTAGCCTGCTCTAAGGATTTGTCGTGCTAGGACAATACCACTCGTGTGGGCACCGCAAAGTCCAGAATGTACTTCTTTTAATGCCATCTCGGCCTCATTTTCATCTAAACATCGAGAGAGAGTATCATGATAACCCCGACGATATAGAGTATTGGCTATGATAACATAGCGGGATGATTTTTGGATGAGGTTTTGGCGTTGGGTGCGTGTGAGGTGAGGGGATATGATACCATCGTTAAGGTAAGCGTGAATTTCATGTTACCAAGGGGATTGGGGACCAACCAAGATACAAACACGATTTGAATCCTTTTTCGCATAAGCGGGTGTGAGGAGCTGTTCAACTAAAAATTCATACTGCATAGCATCTTGGGGAATTTCCAAGAGCGAGCCGATAGTGGCCATGGCATCTGCTGCCTTATTTTGCATTTGAGGTACTTGTGTAAACTGAAGCTTTGTAAAATGCTGGGTCAGCTGATCAACTAGCTCTTTGTAGGGTAATAGCTTTTCATCTTTGGTTTGATATTCATTTAAGACTTGTTTGATGATGAGCTGGGAATCGCCAAAGATTTCTAACTCAGTGATATTCCATTCTGCAGCTATCTTTAATCCTGCTACAAGAGCTTCATATTCTGCTATATTGTTGGTGCTAGGGAATTGTAGCTTGAAGGCTTTTGGAATGTAATATCCTTGAGGTGTAACTAATAATATTCCTGCCCCTGATCCATGAGAGGTGTATGAGCTATCAAAATAAAGCTTCCATGGGGGCTGTTCTTCAATTAGGCAGATATGCTCATCTGGAAATTCTGTGAGCAAAGAATATGCATCTACTAGAGGTGCATCAGCTAGGTGATCTGCTATAGCTTGCCCTTTGATTGCCTTTCTGTCCACATACTGGATGTCAAACTCACTTAGTAGCATAACCCATTTGGCCAAACGACCTATAAGTGCTGTTCTGGAGAGCATATACTTGAGAGGGTCAATCTTGGAGACTAGTTGGATGGTATGACTTAGCATGTAGTGGCAAAGCTTTTGAGTTGAGAAAACAACTGCCAAACAAGCTTTTTCCATAGGAGTGTAATTGAGTTCATAACCAACTAGGGTTCTAATGATATAGTAGATGGCTCTCTCTCTGCTATAATCATCATGTTGTGCTAGAAGTGCCCCTAGAGTAGTAGGTGTTGCTGATATATACAAGATCAAGGGACAACCAGGAACTGGTGGAACCAAGATAGGGGGATTGGTGAGATATTGCTTGAGCTGATCGAAGCTGCGCTGACATAAAAGATCATACTTGAAGTTCTCATTCTTCTTTAGCAAGTGTGAAAATGGTGTACACTTATTTGCAAGTTGGGAGATGAAGCGCCAGACAGATTGAAGTTTTCCCTGAAGAGAGCGAAGCTGTCGCAGTGTCTGGGGAGGAGGCATGTTTAAGATAGCCTTGACCTTTTTGGGGTCGATCTCTATACCTCGTTTAGAAACTATGAAGCCTAGAAGCTTGCCAGATGTGACCCCAAAGACACACTTCTTGGGATTTAGCATGAGATGATATTGGGCCAACCTATCAAAGACTTTCTCCAGGTCAGCAAGATGATCCATGAAGGTGTGAGATTTGACTAGGATATCATCCACATAATCCTCCAAAATGCTATGGATAAGATCATGGAAAATGGCTGTCATAGCTCTTTGATAGGTAGCCCCAGCATTCTTTAGGCCAAAAGGCATCATGGTGTAGCAAAAGGTTCCCCAAGGGGTAGTGAATGCTGTCTTATGCTGGTCCTCTTCTGCAATCTTGATCTGATTATACCCAAAAAATCCATCCATAAGGGACAAAATTTCATGTCCAGCTGTAAGATCTACAATCATATCTATGTTGGGCAAGAGAAAATCATCCTTTGGACAAGCTTTGTTAAGATCTCTAAAATCAGTGCAGATTCTGATGTCACCGGAAGGCTTAGTGACAGGGACCATGTTGGAGATCCATTCTGAGTAGTCGATAGGTCGGATAACCTTAGCAGCTAACATTCTTTCTAGTTCAGCTTTGACTAGTAATGCCACCTTGGGGTGCATTTTTCTAAGCTTTTGTCTGACGGGCTTGATCTTTGGATCGACTGCAAGATGATGAACTACAAGCTTTGGATCAAGTCCTGGCATGTCCTGATATGACCATGCAAATTGGCCAATGTTCTCTCGTAAAACCTCAAAGAGGAGGTCAGCTTGGTCTTGTGATAGGGATGCAACAATGTGAACAATTCTAGGGATCTCTGAAGAACCAATGTTGACTTCTCTAGTATCCTCTATTAGAATAGAAGACACCTCTGGTCGATTATCTTGAGGAGGCAATACTAACTCCTCATGTTCTACTTGTGGCTCTAGATTTTCTTGCTGAGGGGTTCTCTTCGCTGCCTTAGCTAGTCCCAGATTTACCTTAGTTCCAGTTTTGGGTGTATCGAAACTAGGTTGGGGATTTTCTCCAAAATACCCCTTGGGATCTAGCTTGTAGATGTAGGCAGAATCTGGCTTTGTCTTCTTATGAGGAGTTTCGGATCCCATGAATCTTAGAAGTGCTTCCTCTGATGCAAACTCATCAATATGTATGACACTTGGTTGGTCCCAATCTATGAGTTGTGGATGAGCAAGTGGTAGGTCAATGTGATGGATGGATAGTTCTCAGAGAACAGAGTCTCCTAGGAAGATTTGGTCTGGGATATCGTCGTAGGCTCTCTTTTCAACTTCCTCAGGAATGTCTTCGATTTTGACAAGGTCGTGATGGATGTTCGAAAAAGCATGACCATTCTCGTTGGTGCCCCCAGTTGTGGGTATGCCAAAGCCAAGACCTGACTTTATTTCACAATTATGTGCTTCGATGGGACATTGCATGCCCCTTTCTTCTGGTCCTAGTCCACCTCCTTGATAGTTCCATTTTTCAGTGATGAGCTTATGTTGTTGGGGATACTTCTGGCTAAAGTGATCAAGGCATGCTTGATTTCTTGGAGGTGCATCCTTATGTAGCCAATTGTTGATATCTGGAGTGAGCTCCTCATGAAGAGGGGTTTTTGAGGACACAAAGGTGGTTGGGCCAAACTGTTTGTATCGAGGAGGTGGAATCTCCTTAGCTTTGTGATATGTTGGCCGTCCATGGGTATGTGGATCAAGTGGGATTGCTCAGCAAATGCATCTGATAGACTATATTCTCCACAACCTTTGTTGTTGATCTTTACAGTAGATAGGGTGGAGGCCAGGATGGTTTCTACGTCATTACAAGTGTGGGATGAGCTGGCGATGGCTGTGTCGATGTCTATTCCAGGGCAATAGTTTGTATATGAAGCTTCAACCGCATTGCAGTAAGCAAAGGGTTCTGGATCGGCATGGATGGTTACCTCAGTGCCCTGATGCAGAAATTTGATGCACTGATGGTAGGTGGATGGAACGACCTTCATAGCATGAATCCATGGGCAACCGAGGAGGATGTTAAATGGTAGGTTTAGATCAACAACATGGCAAACTGTCTCTTGAATGACTGGCCCAACCTTGATTGGTGGCAAAATAGTCCCTTCTGTGGTCCTTTCCAAGTTGTCATAAGCTTTGATGGTGATAACCTCATTGATCATATCTGCCTCAGTATACCCAGCTTGTTTTATGAATTTTAGGGTGCAAATGTTCAAGGCTAATCCATTATCTATCATTACTCTTTTCACGGCAAAATTGGATACCATGATGGCTATGCGAAGCGGAAGGGTGTGATCTGGCTCAACCGCGGGTATGTCGGTGGGTTTGAAAGATAGGGCACATGAGGATGAAAGGTGTCCAACAAGATTACGAAAATCAGTAGCATTGATATCGGAAGGGACACAGGATTCTATGAGAGCACTGTCAAGGATGTCTTTTTACACAGGACTAGTGCGAAGAAGGTCTAAAATGGATATTTGGGCTGGCATGTTCCCAAGGTGTTCCAAGATATTGTACTGGCTTTTTGATGGAGCTGATGGTGCTGATGAAACTAGTGGGCCTGCGATGTTAAATTGCGCTCTTCGAGTGGTGACCACACACTCATTGTTTGGTCCTCGGATATTGATAACATTGACAGAAGGCTCTTTCTCAGATATACAACCTATAAGGCTACCATAGTCTATATAGGATGAAGTGTGGTCATTATTCTTCCCATGCTGTTGGTTTGGCTGGCGGTTGTTGGTGTTGTTTTGGATAGGTGCTTTTCCAAGATTTTGGTTGTTGTGTGGAGGAAAAGCATTTTGATAAATCTGTAAGCCTGCATTGGGAGAGGTTTGGGCACCAACAGTGATTTCCTTCTGATCAATGAGGTCCTGCACATAGTCTTTCAGTTTCATGCATCTGAGGGTGGTGTGACCATTTACCCTATGGAACTTGCAATACTCATTGTCCTTGTACCATGCAGCTTTGGATTGGCTTGGATCAATTTGCTGGGTAGGAGGAAATTTGATGAGGTTTTCCTTAGCCAATTTCTCAAAGAAAACATCCAATGGCTTACCAAGGGGTGTATAGTTTCTAAGTGTAGGTTGGAATCTGGGCTTTTGCCCTGTAGCTACATTGATGGCATTAGCTTGATTGTTAGACCCTTGAAAGTTGGGTCTTGTATTGTGGTTTTGATAGCTTTGGTTATTTCATTGCTTCTAATTGATAGCTTGTTGGTTGTTTGTTTGATATGGTGGGTTAGACTGGTTTTGAGAAGGACCAACGATATTCACATGTCTGGTATCAGTAACCCCATCTGTTGCAACATGCTTGTTTTTGTTCCAATACCTAGACTTGTCATTAGAATGTGATTGATTTTGGTTGGCCTCTTTGTAAATCTTTACCACACCATCTTTGATGAGTCCTTGCTCAAGAATCATTCCTTTCTCTTTGATATCCTTATAGGTCTGTAAACAGTTCATGGTCATGTGGTGAGCCAAGCTGGGATGTGCATTATCAATAAACATTTTCACCACATGGCATTCTGGCAAGGTGCAGGATATGCGGGTGGTAAGGGTTTGCCATCTTTGCAGGTATTCGGCAAGGCTTTCTCCACCTTTTTGCTTGGTGTGGACAAGATCAACTATTGATAGCTCTGTTTCAACAAGATGGGCATATTGGGCTACAAATGCCTCAGATAATTCAGCAAAGTTTTTAATTGTGCCATAAGGGATTCTATAAAACCATTCAAGAGCTGGTCCAGGCAAGCTTTTGGGAAAAAGGCGCAAGAGGAAGACATCATTGTATGCCACGTCCTGGCAATGCATGTAAAATTCTTTGATATGTGTGACAGGGTCTCCTTTTCCTCTAAATTTGTCAAATTTAGGTACCTCAAAGTGTTTGGGAAATGGTGTCGTGGTAATGGCTCTATCAAATGGGTAAGGACACACATTCTCAAAATTGAATGTCTTTGGATCATTCCCTTCTTGGATGGCTTTCAGAGCTGTCTTCATTTGCTCCCACTCTGAATTGATAGGTGATGGTTGGGGTGCCCCCAATGTAGGAGTGCCTTGAGGTAGGTATGTGCTAGATGGGGCCATTGAATATGGATGGCTGTGAGGGATTTGATGATAGGGATTGTACATTGTTTGGGCAGCTGCATGGTGGATGACGGGTTGTTGAGGGGGAGGTGGCACATATTGCTGCATGTGCTGCGAGGCTTGCTGTTGATATGGGATTTGAGGTTGTGATTGAGGAACATAAGCTGGCTGTGGGATAAATGGATTGCTTTGTGGAGGTAAGGTATAAGATGGTTGTGAGGCTTGGGGAAAGGATCAGAGGGCTTGTGGGGTTTGACCAATATATGTGGGTTGTGCCCCCATTTGGGATGGTATCTGCAAATAATTGGTGGTTGGCTGGGGTGGTGGATTACCTCCTAGAAGTGGCATTGAAAAGTAGTTGGTAATTGGAGGTAATGGATTAGTTGGTGGTGGAGGTGGTGGGAATTGAAAGCTTGGGAATGGAACTGATGGGGTTTGATAGCTTTGTGGCTGGATTTGGAAGCTTGGTATAGTGGTGGCGGGAGCTGGGGTCACTTGGGAGCTTGGTAGAAGATTGGCAGTAGCTTGTGGGATTTGATAGCTTTGTGGAGTGAAGGTAGTAGCTTGTGGGATTTGATAGCTTTGTGGAGTGAAGGTAGTAGCTTGTGGATTTGTGGCTGGTGGTATTGAGCTCCCAAAACCTAATGGAAATGATGGGATTGTGCTTTGGGCTATGGTGAACAAGCTGGGGGCGATGAAAGGTTGATTACTTGGCCCCATGGGTGGCAACCCTATTGTATATTGCTGAGGTTGGCCAAAGATGCTAGCACTAATTTGGGAGATGGGTGGATTTGGAAGGCTAGGTTGGGAAGCAGCAGCAATAGTGAAGGGGGTGAACGGTGAGGTGTTTTGGGTAAAGGGGGTTTGGAGCGGAGAGGTATGAACCAAGGATGGAGTGGTGGTGGCTGGGTTGGCTTGCGGCATGGAGATTTCAACTTGGGTGGATGATGGTATGTTTGGGTCTGTTGGGTCATATGGATTGGCTGGAGGCTCTTCTTTTGGAATATATTGAGGATAATTTGGATCATAAGAGCCTATGGGTGGTGGCAGCTGCCCAAACAATGGGTGAGATGGATCTAATAATGGAGGGGGTCTTCCAAAGTCAAAGGTTCCTACATTGTCCCTTCGAAAATTAGCCATGATTGTCTCTTTGTTTTTGTCTATAATGGCATTTACCAATACTGCATTTCCTGGTTGGTTCATGAAAGCTTCAATGTCAGTAGGTGATGGCATAGCTTGCTCTGGGCTGAAGGATGGCTGAGTGCTCAAGGGGGGTGAGGCTATTCGATCCAAATGACAGGGCTCCATTGTTTCTTTCTTCTTGGCTAAGTGAGTGACGGGTGGCATGAAAATTGCTCCTAGGGATGAGATGCAATAATGCTGATGGATGCAAAAGGGGGAAGGCTTTTCTATGCAAATGATTTCCTAGGTTGAGGCAAAGCTATATGAAAAAACCTAAGGAGGATCGGGTTGGGGATTCTAACTTCAAAGATATGATGTCAAAGCACAAAAGGTCTGCTTTCCTATGTGCAAGCTTAGTGGTGATTGTGTCAACTTAAGGATAGACTGATGATCCTTTAGGAAGAACACGAGATTGACCACTTGCGAATCTCAACCTTTAGCTTAAGGTGATGAGGGATAACAAGTGACAAAGCTAGATTACCCTAGACAAAGCTCTGTCAAAGGGATAACCTTGGTGAGATTGGTGGATTTGGAAGATTTTAGGAATGGAAAACTTTTAGCAAGGTGACAACAATTTTGAAAGCTTAGATGTGCAGATTTTCGATTACTAGCTAGATGGTATGATTCTAAATGAGATGGATGAGCTAATAATGCTTAAGGGGATAAGCTAAGATGGCTGGCTTTTCTACAAATATGACTCTAGAGTGAAGCTTGTCCAAGAAGATGTGGAGAAACAAGGGTGTCTAATCATAGAAATCATGCCTAGTTGGTAAGGCATAAGCAGGATTAACTCCTGGATGTTGGCTAAATTTGATGGTGCGCTCTAACCAGGCCTCTTGAAGTGCTTCGTCGGTAGCTTTGTCCTCTGCTTTGTGGAGTTTGGAAATTCATGGGCTTGGTGTTATTTCTTTTCTCTTGGCTGAAAGTTCTTGGTATGCTAGAGATGGGTTGAGCTTGACCTTGTGAAACTTCTGTTTGGATTTGGGTTGTTCCGACATAAATTTCTGAATTTTCTTGGCTTTGGGAAAAATCTCAGTTGTTTTGCTTCAACTTATTCAACTTCCAAAATAGGCAGTGACTACGCTAAGTGTGTCCTAAGCTAGGATTGACCAAGTTTGGCAAACATTCATTCAGCAAGTAAAATAAAAACAAGCAATAGATAGGAACACCCAGATAGAAGTTTGTGGTTCTTAGAATGTGATACTTGTGCCAAGGAGTGTGTATGTTCTACAAATGTTTCGATCAGTCACTCCAAACACATTAACATCCTAGATGGTTTTCTGCAAGGCTGACAATTGGTTTAGCTAGGGAGTCCTCAATATACGCAAGGTACGTGAGGCCCAAATCCGTAGATGAGACCAAAAGGATGTCACATAGCCAAGAGGAGCGGTAACCCACTTCTCCTCTTTCACTTCTCAAGGGTATAAAGTTCCTTGAGGCTTAGCCCGAATGACAAAATCTTGGTCCCAAGAGAGGTGTCTTTCGATTCACCTCCTGATTCTTATACTCTGCCAGAGCGCTGGAGTTGAGGTCATCCAAGGGGTGATGAAATCCCCAAGCAGGCCTCCTATAAAGAAACAAGGTTTTGGATCCTAATCTTATGCACCCAAGATGGCCTCAAAAGACGACAAGGGGAGAGAAGACTCGGATGACCTTGGGCTAAAAAACACGCTTGTTCTTTTACCAACTGACTCTTATGTGTGCTAATCTAGACTTTGCAAGCACTCATGTTTAAGAGACAATGTTCAATTCCAACTTGAAGTGCCAAAAAAAGTAAGTCGATCGAAGAATGCAAACAATAAGAAGAGTTAGGGTCAACAAAAGCAAACTCACGCGCCCACAGGCCCTCCACATCAAGTATCGATTAATTTTCTTTAAGGCATTCAAGATTGAGTGTGAGTTTGTTTTAAGCCCAAAACAAAAGTGTGTAAGATTCAATTTCAAGCGCGCGCCCGGAGGCTCTCCACGTCAGTTGTTGTTCAATTTTAGTGCCCAAACTTGAAGTGTGATCGATTTAATCTAGAGTTTTGGCCATTTAAGAATTTTGATAAAGTTAAAGCAAATGTTCAAAGACGAAGTGAGTGAGTTAGATTGTGGAACATTTAACACCTTTTTCAAGTAGACCCATCCCCATAAATGGCGCTGAGATTGCAATCAATGGTTAATATTTGATGGGTGATTAGAAAAGAGGTGAGTCCAAGGAACTACTCAAATTGATTTTTGTAAATTTGTATTTTAACTTAACAAAGTTTCTTAAATGTCCAAAAATCAAACTTTATCTAGATTGCATGTGAAAAAAGAGATTTGTTTTGTTCAATTTTAGAAGCTCCAAATGAAGTGTTTGATAGTGTAATGGTTAATTGATCCTTGGCATTCAAGATTGGATTTTTTGTTTTAAGCATGCATTCCAAAGAAAGTTGATTTTAATCCATGACATTCAAGAGTGTGTTTTGAGCAACATTCATTCAATGGAAAATGTGTTTAACCATTCAAGTTCATTTTTTTTTTAGCAACATGCATTCAAAGACAAATGGTTAAACATTCAAGTTCATTTTTTAGCAACATGAAAACCTGCAAGAAACATGGTTAGTGGTTCCATATGTGCTCCAACCTGCAATGAGACAAAAAAAAAGCAATTTAGTTAGTTAGCCAAAATCTTCAAAAATGAGAGCTTAACTATGGGAAATTTTTTAAAAACTTTTTTTGTTGTTTTTTCTACGCGTAAAAATGCTTAAAATGGTCTAAATCCTACGGAACCACTAAAAGTCAAATTTTGATTTATACTCTTTTTTTTTTTTAGCTACAAAGTGCAGAAATAATAAAGTAGAAATGGAACATAAGCAAGCAGAGAAGACAGTCTGTCAAAATACGAAGACGCTGAAATACAGAGACACCAAAATACGAAGAGGACAAAATAGATTTGCAGCACAGAACACAGGTGACAAGCAGAGACGCTGATTTGTGCAGATGCGGATTTTCGCAGACGACGATTTTCGCAGACGCAGATTTTCGCAGATGTCGATTTTCGCAGATACAAATTTTTGCAGACGTCGATTTTTGCAGACGCGGATTTTTGCGGATGTCGATTTGCGCAGACGCGGATTTTCGCAGACGTCAATTTTCGCAGACAAAATAGGTTGCAGACGCCAAAACTGCACCAAAAAAAAGCTGAAAAATGCGATTTTTTTTTTTAGATGGTATTTCTTCTTCCTAAGTGCGTTCTTTAACCTGCAAAAACAAGCAAAACACCCTCACAACACACTCAAAAAACAACAAACATTATATGGTTAGAAAAATGACATATAGATGAAAATAGATGATTAAATGACCCATAGTGGGGTCCCACCGGGCGTGCCAAAATGTAGAACCAGAATCAGTATGCAAAGAACATTAACAAATAAAGTAAACATTCACAAACCAAAAACTAAATTCACATATATGCTTAGACAAAGGAAGAAAAAAAGAAGTGCAAACCTCACAAGAAAAAGCACTCCATGCTTTCTTGATTCTGTAGATGTGTCCTTTTGCTGTGGATGTATGCTCAAGATGCTCAAAAGCTGCTTCAATGGAGATGGGTAATGGCAAATTGGTAGCTTTGTGAGCTCTCAATTTGGCATTATAAGGGTATGGTTGATGGATTTGGTTCTCAAAATAGCATGGTAACTTTAGCTCAAAGATTGTTCATGAAATGGCTTGGGATGGGATTCAATTTATAGGCTAAGGGGTAGAGGGATGGAGGGCTTAGATGCAAGGATGGATGAAGGCTTAAGGAGGGCTAGGATGCACTCAAAGGAGAGCACATGGATTGTGCTTGTTTAGCACCAATGGGAAGGTGACACTTGTCACAAGGAGGATGAGTGTGAGAGGGTAGGGTAAAGGGTTGGTTAAAGGCATGATGAGTGGGGTTGAGTATGTAAGAGGGATGTAAGAGGAATGAGTGTGGAAGAGGGAAGAGTGTGTAAGATGGATGTAAGAGTCATGAGTGGGCTTGTAAGAGTCTTTTATGTTTTGTAAGAGCACTCATGACTTAGTGGTTGGGTTTTTTTGAGGGGAGACTTTGGTTTGGATTAGGAAAGTCTTAAACTTGTTTAAGGAATGTGACAACATTAGGGGGTGGATTAGGCTTGGGTTTAGGATTAGATTAGGGATGTTAGAGATGTGCAAGTGGATGGCATTAATGAGGGTGGGTGAGTTAGTGGCTAAGCTTGGTTAGTATGGGTGGATGGGGTGGATTAGGCTAAATGGAGGATTAGAGATAGGTTAGGGGTTTTTGAATTTGAGGATTTCATTTATCAAATAGATTTATTTAATAAATGGGGATTTTTGGAATTAGATAGGAGAAAAGGATTTAATTGATAAATAATAGATTATTTGATTTATCAATTAGGACTATAGATGATTAATTAAATTAATCAACTAGGGGATGACAAAGGATTAATTAAATAAAAATTTAATTAATAATGCCTTTTTAGATAACTAAATAGGATTACTAAAATAGTGTAATCAAATTTAGGTGTCTACAAGAAGAAGTATGCTCTTGACATGCTTCATCACTTTCACATGCTTGATTGTAAGGCTGCTCCTACACCATTTTAGTCAGGTTTTACTTTGTCTACCTCCTGCTCTTCACCTACAGTGGATGCTACTTTGTATCGGTAGTTGGTTGGTAGCCTATTGTACTTGACACACACCCACCCTGATCTATCTTTTGTGGTTGGCCTAGTCTCTTAGTTTTCTTAGGACCCTCACAAGAGTCATTGGCAAGTTGCCAGGCATATTTTGTGCTACATTCAGGGCACACTTATGTATGGAATTCATTACACTATGGGGACTCCACACATTGTTGGCTACACTGACTTAGATTGGGCCGGTGATGTTGATGATTAGAAGTCTACTTCTGGCTTTGTGTTTTGCCTTAGCTCTAGTCCCATCACATGGTCATGCAAGAAGTAGCATGCTTGAGCACTTTCATCTATAGAGGCTGAATACAGGGCTGCAGTTCTTGCTAGTTAGGAGGCTTTATGGCTTCGTTAGTTGATGAATGAGTTTGGATTTCCTCCTAATTGTCCCATTGTTTTGTGGTGCAATAATCAGAGTGCCATCCACATTTCACGCAACTCGATGGAACATCAGTGTACCAAGCACATTGAGTTACATATGCATTTCATCCATCAATTGATCCAGGATGGTGTTATTGCATTGGAGTACATTCCTACCACCGGTCAAGTTGCAAACATCTTCACTAAGCCTTTTGCATTGCCTTGCTTTCTTCAGCTACGATCAATGCTTGGGGTTACAGAAGTTGTCCTTGGGGGGATTAGTTGAGGCCATCCTTCCTTCACTTCATGTTTTTTTCAGCATGTTGTTTTTTACCTCTTTTTGGGGGAGAGTTTTTCCCAAGTGGTTTTCTCTCTTTCCCCATTTTACAAAGGTTGCATTTAGTTGCATTGTACTTGGGTACCTAAAATGGCCTCGTTGCTGGGACCCATTTTTCATTTTTTCCTTTTTTTTGTGAGATTAAGGCATTCCCCTAAGTTGCACTTAAGGGGGGGTGTTAGAGTAAATAATTAATTAATTGTTAATTATTTATTCTATTACTTAAGCTTACTTAGGTTAATGCATGTAGTTGAGGTTAGTTGTTGACAACACGGGAGTTTGTTCCCTTTAGCATACTTATCTTTTCCACCTCTTGTGGATGTGTGCTTGGTTGTCAACCTTATCTCCTACCTCATTCCAACTTGTTCTACAAGCTTCCATGTGGCCTTTTTATTTGGTCTCTCACTCATTGTAAATTCATTCCAATTCCATTTTTACATAGCAATTCTAATTTCCTATTGTGAAATATTCTTGTGCAGTATTTGCTTCAAGCTCTTTGCTCCCTAGGTTTCTCTTTAGCAAGTTATTTGCATTGCAGGTGATCTTGGTGTATTATCGAAGTTGGATTCTCAACTCCTACACTCCCAGCCATAGGTAATCATGTACTCTACTAAGGATTATTCTTGTCCAATTGTTATTATCAAAACCTATGTAGAACATATGCTTTACTACGTTAAGACATTCTAGATATCTATGTTTAGATTTCAATGTTAAATCACTATTGCACATCTTCTCCAAATTGTTGTGAATCTTTGAATCACCTATAATTGAAATATTGCAGTGAATATAACCTTTGATATCTTCCACATGAAGAACATTTTGCAGGACTCACAAAAATGCTCCAATGGGGTCATCAAGAAAAGAAACAAATGGGTGTCTCTTGAAATTATAGCTAGGCCTATTGCTTACATTATAAACTTCTTGCCTTGCCATTCTTGAAGGATTATGCTCAAAAATTTAGAAAACTAGCTTAATTTTGCATACTAGGGTTTTTGACAACTTTGCATGCTTGCAAGGCTCTTTAATTCTCCAATTCTTGCTTCAATCTTACACAAGAAAATGATGTATGCAAGTCAATTTATGTCTTTTAAATCTTTCACAATCTATGCTACATAATAAATGCATATCTTCCACTAGTTCATTATACTATCTCTTTGCAATAGAGAGTTTGATCCTTTCATATATCCTCATCATGATCATATCAGGTAATGCACAATTTACTGTAGACTTCTCTCAATGTCTACTACCTACTATTAACTATGCAACCCTTAATACTTCCTCTAGCATTAGTTATCAAAAACTAATACTCTGTTCCATTGATAATGCTCAATTCTAGTGAGAGAAGTCACAAACAATAAGTGAATTCATCATCTTGTTAGGTGCATTGTCTATAGCTATGCGAGAGCTTTCTAGTTCCATTGCCTTTAGAAATAATTCCTTCAATTCATTTGGCTATTCTTTTACTTCATTTATTCTATTGTTCCTCTTTTAATTTTGATTCCTATTTAGGTCTCTTTTGTTGATTCTACAAAACCTCCCCATGTGTCCAATGTTGTTATAGAACTGACATACAGGTACATCTCTTTTCTATTCATTCAGTTTGTCATCATTTCTGCAATTCCTTGCAGCGTGTCCATGATTATTGCATCTATAGAAAATAATCTATCTTCTTTCTCCACTTTCATTACTATGAGATCTTCTTCTGGTTCCTACATGGTTAGTATTCCTATGCATCCTACTATTTGCATTATCATTATCAAATTTAGGTTTCTTACAATCTACTGCATAATGAACATATCCATGAAAATTATGACAATAAAATTTAGAAATAGGTTTGAGAGACTTACCTTCGCTATTGACTTTAGTGTCTTTAGGTTCATCACACTAGGAAAAAGATTCATTTCTTTTGTTATTCATATCTTGATTAGATTCTTTGACTATCTCAAAGTGAACAACATTCACTTTGTCTTTAGATGTATCATCTATCTTTCTTAGGTCCTTATTGACTTTAGGAGTAATAGGTTCTTTTGTTTCAATAGGTTTCTTGGTGGATTAACCAAGAAAGAATCCAAGTCCAGTTTTGTCATAATTGGGTCTTTGCACACATAATTGTTCTTCAATTTTATCACTACTGGTATATAATTTCTCAAGTTGCTACTTGGTTTGTACCAACTCAGATTTCATAATGGTGTTGTATTTCTCTAATTCTTCATGTTCTAACTTAATAGATTCTAGTTCTGATGTTATCTTTCTTAATTGGGATATTAGATCTACATTTTTTGCTTTTATTTCAGAGTCAATCTTTCCTCCATTTTTCTTAAGACTCAGCTTAAGTTCAACTATCTTTAACTCATGTTTTAGGATCTCATTTTCTTTCTTCAGATCTTCTATCATCATCACTAGTCTAATTAGTAGATCCTTTCTTCTTTAGGTCATCTATCTTATCCTTTAATTCACCAATGTAGGCTTTAGCATCCTTGTATCTATCTTTGAGACCATCTCTTTCATCAGTAAGAAGATCAATTTGTTCAAGTGCTTCTTTAAGATTTTTCTTTAGTTGTTCCATATCCATAGGGATCTTATTCAAGCTATTAAGCCTCTTCTAAATATCTAGGCTTTGATACCAATTTTTAGAAATAGATAATACTTGGGGGGGGGGGGGGGGGGCGGTGCGTGAATCAATATTTTCAATCCTTTTATCCACAACTGAATATTATTAGTTACTTTAACATGTGTATAAGAAAATAAACCAATAATGCTGAGCAATGTAAACAAACATATTAAAAGAGAGATAATAACACCATATTTTGTTAACTAAGGAAGCCTTGGCCAAGGGAAAATCCTAGTGGGGATGGAACCCACTAGATGATTCACTATATAAAGAATTCAGTTAAAGATATTGACCTTGCTAGGAGTCTATAAAGCATGTGTAGTGTCTCAAGTCCCTGTTAGGAGACTAGGCCTTATTAAAAGCCTCAACCCTATTAGGAGTTACTTCAACCCTGTTAAGAGTTGGTGAATCATATACAAGTGTGTGCAAGAAGACCCAATTACCCTAACATGCAACTTTATAATAAGTTCTTCAAGAAATAAGTATACATACAATACTGACTTGTTTGCAATACTTCACAAATATTCTAATTGATGATTCTTCACACAAGAGTGACTGCACACATATCAAACTACATCATAGCTGGTACAACAATTCTTTACTTCATATATCACAATGTCACATTCACTTGTTACTCTCATTTCACAAGATCATATCAACTTTGCAATAACTAATCACATATCATATAATCATATTCCTATACATTTAACTATGGAAATGAAGTTCTTATTTATACAAAACATTTTAGTAAATTCTTCCTTAGTAAGCTCATATATTATCATTAGAGTCGGCTCAATAAGAAATTATAACCCAAAATAATAAATAAAATTATTAAACATATTCTATTGATATGCTCTGTTTTGCACTGTGTCATCACTACATCACTAATTTCTTCATAACTTGAACTTAGTTGACTGTACAGACATGCACACTAGTATATGTCATCATGATGACACCATGCATCTTTGATAAACCATGCAAGAGAATATTCCAAGGGAATATTATGTTATCATCAAAACTATCCTATTGCTGTAACACTATTTGATACTTTTACAAATAAATGAGGCTAATCTATAGAAAAAATATGTTGCCATAAATGACAACCATAACTTACCTTATCTGGTTGATTGGACATATTTCCAAAACTCTAATCTTCTTCTCTTTGAACTCTACAAAACTCAAGTAGGTACACCTAGGAATATATAACTCTTCATAGTCAACATTTTACAATATAAATTCCATTTTAGTAGATGAATATGCCCTATCTTCTTCTAATTCAAAAATTGAAGGAGGGAAAGGTAGAGATGGCTAATTCTCACTACCTCTAAATTTTGAATCAAGTGTGGGCTTATACATTTAACTCATAATACTGAAAAATAAAAGGATTTGATTAATTAATTGTTTACTATATAAACTCTATACTTAGGATCCATTAAACTCTAAAATTTACCAATGCCTATTCATTGGGCTATTTCTTAGTAGAATTTGACACAAATGACTATATCTATCCTATAACTTTGTGAGAAAGGACAATGCTATTCAATTTAGATCCGATTCATATAGAAATATTTTCTAAACAAATATCAATCCATCCATATTCATACCAAGTGTTTACATAACCATTTTAGAATATCAAAAAAATATGAACATGAACATAACTCAAAAGAAATATAACTGAAGCTTAAAATACATTATCGTTAATTTTCAGCAAAATTGAGAGTGACATGAGGAGAGACAAAATCTGAATCAAATAGTTTGAATGCAAATACTTCTTATATTATTCCTTTAAAAATATACAACCAAATGTCAACTTTTATAAGAAAAGACACAATATTGACTCAACAATGTAAAATCATATGTTCCATTAATAGTTTTTCTAAGACAAAAATGCATATATATAGTTCTATACCAAAAAATAAAAGTATGTGTTTATTATCTAAATTAAAACTCGACCCCCCTCTAGCCTTTAGAACTCATTTATATAGCATGATATTTGCAAAAAGCTTCATGCATAAAGGGAGAAGGACATCTATCCTCTTAAAAAAAGGGTTATAAAAGAGACAAAATATCACCATCCTCATAGCACAAGAAATTAAAAGAACATTTGTGGCATATTTTACTTTAAAACAAAGTAGTTTCTCAAGTTGTTATGTAGGTACACCCATGGTGAAGTATCATGTTATGACAATTAATTTTTGTCTAGTAGTCACTCATTAAGTGATTTGTGGAGGGGTAGGGACTTCTTATGTTTTGTTTGTATCTTTTTTCTCTCCTTCAGATGATGGGGTGGCCTATTCCTCCTCTTTTTTTATTTGATCTAATTCTCTAGCTTCTTCAGTTGGTAATTGGATGTCCCTTTCCTCAACTACTTTTGATATTTTATCTTCAATTTCCTATGCTAGTTGTGGAACCACCCCTTATATCTTTTCCATTGTTACCTAAATACCTTTGTTAATAAATTCTCTCTCTTTTGTGGTTGTATATTTGTCAATTGATTCAATCTCAGATTCCATCTATTAAAGTTTTGAAGCTAAAGAATACTTTGCCATCCATTTATTGAAAAATGTATCATGTGGCAAGTTAAAATTAAGAATTTCTTTCTCTCTATTCACAATATTTATTCCAAGCTTCTCTACTTCTTTGAAGTCTTTGTGAAAAGAATCAAATAATATCTATACATTTACTAGAACTCTTGGTGCTGGGATATGTCTAGAATGTCAATAATAGGTACAACATGAGGAGGTGGAGCAAGGGATGCTGCAATCATGAGTTAGCTAGACTCCACTATTTTCCTCTTTCCTTTCTATTTCTCTAAATTTAAAATAATTATTTCCATTTCATATATTTTCTTTCCCCTTTCATCATATGCTTTTAACACCTTTTGAAGCCTAGTAATCAAATCAATGAATTATTGTTTATCTTTTCTAGAAACAACTAGCTTGAAATCAACTACTTCTTTATTCAAAAGTGTAGATATTCCACCATGTACATTAGATACTGTATATACTATAAGACTCCTTGTATGTTTTTAATTTGAAGCTTCCCTGAGTCTAGATTCACCTCTCTTTTGAATTGACCACATTACAATGTCCTTGTGATCTTCTCTATATTTAACCCCTTTATGGGCTTCTACAAATTCTTCCTCTATACTAAATTTAGTATCCTCTTTGATGTAGAGTGTTATGGTGGGTGAAGGCCCAATCAACAAGAGCAAGGAGAAATCATAAATTTACAAGTTTTCAATACAAGGAAAATGACTTTTAATACCTCCAATACATGATTGATTGTCCAAGACTTATACTAGGAGCCAAGACGGTTTGAATGATCTCCAAATATCCAACACAATGTGATTCAACTAGTTTTATCATTCCAAAAACTCACTATGATCATAAACTTGAAAATGTACAAGATATGCCTAGTAGCCTTGCCAATTAGGTCTTCAACAAGCTTCTAAAATGCATAATTTTTAAGAATTCCAAAACACAAAGTAAAAAAATTACCTTTTTGGATACCCTTTATTGAGTAATTAACATGCCAAAAGGATAGATGGGGTTACTTTGGAAAACATTCCTTATTTTAACACTTGTTCAACAATTTAGGCCTCCTAGATGATGGGTTTGCAAAGCAACTATGAGTGAAACTTACCCCTAAACTTCAAGGTTATCCATAGTGATGAGGGAACAATCGAAGACCAAAATTAACACAACAAGAAAAGGGGAATATTATTATTATAAGTGATATTCTCTTATATTCAGTACAATGAAAATAGACTAAAAGACATGCCCTACAATCTTACAATGTCATCTAGTTCTGGAGAAAAATCCTCCTCCTAGTACCCTCTCCCAAACTCCACCAAAAATTTCCTTTACAATGCCATAAATTTTCTTAAGTAACCCAAATTAGGTTTAGGGTTAGGAATATATTTTAAAATAGTCCATTTGGAATCCACTGCCAAAATAGAATGTTTTAGAAAACATGTTAGTAGTCGGTGTAAAATTAGAAGAATCTAGAAGTGGTAGTCCAACTTCTGGGAGGCATAACTTTTGATCCAGGACTCTGATTAAAAAACTATTTATAATTATGGAAAGATCTCCAAGTGATCTATAGCTCTATGGATTAGCTTTTCTTGGTCCCCCATTTTTTGGGTCCGTATGAGGCTTCTTAGTGCCTCAAATCTAACTTTGAAGTGCTCTTGGGAGGTCTCCATGCAACTTAAAACTGCACTAACTTTCAAACCATAAAGCCTTTTGACTTGAATTTTTTTAGGAGTGCTTTAAATTAAAAGTTCAGTCATCCCTCCAAATTACACCCTCTAACTCATTATAGTTATGGTTCAATTAAAAAATAATCTATTTTCTACATTTACACATATCAAAAGGTGCTAAAAAACTCTAACCCATAAAACCAATAGCGGAACTATGAGAGTTGGAATCTTTATTTGATCCAAATGGGTATCCAAAAATGAAAACACTTTAAATAGAAACTAACACTAAGCATATTTTTGCACAGTACAAGATTGCCCTTACACCACTAGATGCTCCAACATCACATAGCCTCATAAAATGAGTTGAATTAAAGGAATCTACAATCTATTTGAGTTTATAAACCCTACAAGTGCATAAACCCCAATTTATGCTTCAAAACCCTAAAAAGCTAGAGCTTCCTCAATACACACTCTCTCAATGCTTTATCCAAGAACTAATGGATGGAACACCTTGTATTTAACATATATAAACATAATCCAACATAAAATTAGCTACTTCTTAAGACCAATGTGTGACTACTATAGCATACCTAACAATTACAATGTAAAACTCCTCAAATTAGTTTTGGTGATCACCAAAAATTCACTCTTTCTTCACAAATGCATTTGGAAATGATTAATTAACTAGTGTACATATTGGAAACAATCCATTCCATGAGAATTAGGAACTTATATTGATGGAATGACTATTTCACAATAAAAGAAAGAAAAATTGCCTCCAAACTAGTCAGTGTTATGACAATCAAACTAGTCAGTGTTATGACAATCAACAAGAATGTATTGAAAAATTTCTGAAAGCCTTCAACCAAAGCATGAGAATGGAAGGTTAAATCATATATCAATGTACTCTATTCATTGATAGTCAAGTTTCCTTCAAAGACAATGAAAAAATCTCACAAACCTTGCAAAAATAGAGGTTTTCTTATTAGATCTATGTGTAGTCCTTACCATTCATATCTATCTCTGTACAAATGGATTCCCTACTATATATAACCTCCTAAGTAAGATTCCCAACCAAAATTGGTCGGTATATGGAGACTAAAAAACCAATCAAACACTTTTCCCTCCTAAGAACTACTAATCATTGCAATTCAAAATTTGAATTTGCAACATTACAAATTTTGGCTTTTAAGAGCATTTAAACTAATCCAACCTTGCCAAATGGATTAAATAGTCTTATTAAGCATTCCTAAAGACAAAATTAACCTAATATGATCCCTATTACATCCATAGCCCCTTTTTGGAGTTTTAGGACCTAGGATTTACATTTTTTTGCAATTTTAATGCCATAATAGACCTCAAGATTGCATAGTCGACTCCGCCATGGTATGGATGATTTATATTCATGCTAGGATTCCTCTAGTTTCCCTTGTATTCTTGGAATGGCTTAGGTTCCCCTGTGCCATACTCCCCACCTTTGGAAATATTCTTGTCCCAAGAATGAGACTTGCCAAATTGATGCTTCCTTCCATGGTATTGGTGTCTTGATGGATGCATGAAATCTCCCAAGGTTATGAACCTCTTTCTCTAACCTAAATACACCTTACTAGAATAAAATCCAACACGGTTATGTTTGATATCCATTTTTGAACCAATGGAATGTGTCACTACTGAAACTACTATTTGTGTCTTTGTCTAACTCTTATGCCTCCTCTTTTGCCCTTCAAACATCTATATCATTGACTTGTGTCTTCATGACCAAGGATAGGACATTGGATAGTGCCCACTTCTATGTACTTCTAGCATTCAAACCTTGACTTCAACATCCCCAAGGTATTATGATTTGTAGGATAGTCTGCCATATGATTGTGAATTTTTACCCAACCAGTGTCCTTATCTCTATGTTGACCTTGCAATGGTATCTTATCACCAAAAAACATAATAATGGCTTGCTAAATTTTGCAAGTGGATGGTTGTAACTTATTCCTCTCCTTTCCCTTATGCACAATGTATGTATTGGAATAACCATCATATATGGTTATCCTAGAGATCTTCCAAGGTCTACCCAATATCATATGCCCATAATTCATTGAAATGACATCACACCAAACTTGGTCTTGATATGGAACAATAAAGAAATTAAAAAGAGCCCTATGAATAACCTTTAAATTCAACTCTTAGTTCACCCAAATGGCATTGTAAGGGCTAGGATGTTCTACTAATGCCAACCCAAAATTAGAAACCATATCAATTGGAACTAGATTACTATGAGCCCCTGCATCAATGATGAAAGTACATACCTTACCCCTTACTAGATCTGAATATACCTTCTTGTGCTAATGATAATATTGATCCTTGATTTCTCATGAGAAGAAATTCTCCTTCCTTAGATGATAATGTTGATCCTTGATTTCTCATGAGAAGACATTCTCCTTCCTAAGTAGTATTAGGATAGGATCTCTATTTTCTTCTTCCTCTATTAGGTTCACTCTCCTTTGTTTACCCTTATCTGAATCAACCCATTTAGGACACCTAAATGATTAATGACCAACTAAATTGCAATGGAAAAATATCCCTATGAAGACTTCACTTCCTTTTCTACCTCCAAATCTTCCTCCTCTAGAACATCCTCTTGTCTTAATTATAGACCCTTTTTCTTTATCTTGATTGTTTGTATTACCAAAATGATTTCTTCTACCCCTTCCTCTCATGGAAGATACTCTATTATTTTTCCTCTCATTCTTTCTTTTCAACTTCTCCTCTACCTTGATTGCTGATTGAAAACATTCCTCAAGGATCCTAGGGATGTTTGAACCAATATTATCTTGAATGTTGAACTTTAGTCCACTCATATATCTTGAAAAATTTTCATCTTCTTCTTCTACCTCTCCCATTATGCTTAGGGTATGAAACTACTTAGTGTAGGACATGATATCCATGTCTCTCTACTTTAGATTATTCCTCCCCATCTTCATTTGTATAGCCAAATCTAATGGTAAAAAGTGACTTCTTACTATTGTCTTCATCCTTTCCCAATTTGAAATCTTATTTAGGCCTCTAGCTGTTCTCTCATTCTGTAAACTTTTCCACCATTTAAGGGATATTCCCCTTAACCTTGCCTTTTCCACCTTCACCTCCTTTTTCTCATCTATGTCTTCTAGATAAAAATAGTTTTCAAGTGCCTCTATCCATCCAAGCACTTCTTCTATCTCCATCTTGCCTTGATATATAGGAAAATCTACACCCGTCTTCAATCTAGTACCTTGTACTACGTTTATCCACTTCAAAAATCTTCTTTCATTAGGATCATTTGCTGCTTCATGATCCTCTCACTCTGGCATTGCATGGTAGTCTTCTTCCCCATCATTGTTCTCTCTATTTTCTTCTTCATGAACTGATTCCCTTCTAGGTTCTTGCCTATCCTTTTCCAAGGCTTCAATCCTTGCAATCAGTTGCAATCTTTCTCTTCTTAACTACCTCTCTTCCCTTTACTTGGATGCTTCTATTTCCCTTTTCTCTCTTCTTTCCCTTTCCAATTCTTGTCTTAACTCTTCCGTCTCCCTAGCCATTTGTTCCTTAGAAGGCATGTTTACAAACTAGCTCTTCTCCCTACTCAAGGACCTATTGACTAATTTTTTGATACCAATTAATGTAGAGGGTTATGGTGGGATGAAGGCCCAATCAACAAGAGCAAGGAGAAATTATAAATTTACGAGTTTTTAATATAAGGAAAATGACTTTTTATGCCTCTAATACATGATTGATTGTACAATACTTATATTAGGATCCAAGGTGGTTTAAATGATCTTAAAGTATCCAAAACAATTTGATTCAACTAGTTTTACCCTTCCACAAACTCACTATGATCATAAACTTGAAAATGCACAAGATAGGCCTAGTAGCCTTGCCAATTAGGTCTCCAGTAAGCTTCTAAAATACATAATTTTTAACTCTCCCAAAACACAAAGTAAAAAAATTACCTTTTTAGATACCCTTTATTGATTACTTTAATATGCCAAAAGGATATATAGGGTTACTTTGGAAAATAGTCCCTATTTTAATGCTTGATCAACAATTTAGGCCTCCTAGATGATGGGTTTGCAAAGAAACTATGAGTGAAACTTATCCAAAAACTTCAAGTTTCTCCATGGTCTCATAAAATGAGTTGAATTAAAGGAATCTACAATCAATTTGAGTTTATAGATCCCGCAAATGCAAAAACCCCAATTTGTGCTTCAAAACCCTCAAAACTAGGGTCTCTTCAATATACACTATCTCAATGCTTTCTCCAAGAACTAATGGATGGAAAACCTTGTATTTAACATATATAAACATAATAAAACATAAAATTAGACACTTATTAAGGCCAATGTGCTACTGCTATAGCATACCCAACAATTACAATGTAAAACTTCTTAAATTAGTTATGGTAATCACCAAACATTCACTCCTCCTTAAAAAATGCATGTGGAAATGGTTAGTTAATTAGTTAAAATATTGGATTTAATAAATTCCATGAGAATCAAGAACTTACATTCATGGAATGACTATTGCACAATAAAAGAAAGTAAAATTGCCTCCAAACTAGTTAGTGTTATGACTGTTAGCAAGAATGTATTAAAGAACTTATAAAAACCTTCAATTAAATCATGAAAATGGAAGGTTAAATAATATATCAATGTAATATTTTCATCCATATTCAATTTTCCTTCAAAGACAATAGAAAAATCTCATAAATCTTGCAAAAATAGAGGTTTTCTTATTAAATCTGTGTGCAGTCTGTACCATTCATATCTATCTCCATAAAAATGGATTCCCTAATATATAAAACCTCCTAAATAATATTCCCAACCAAAATTGGTCAATATATGGATGACTATAACACTAAAACACCAATAAAACACTTTTCCCTCCTAAAACCCACTATCAGTTTCAATTCAAAAATTTGAATTTGCAACATTACAAATTTTGGCTTTTAAGAGAATTTTAAATAATCCAACCTTTCCAAATGGCTTAGATAGTCTTATTAAGAATTCCTAAGGAAAAAATTAACCTAATATGATCCCTATTACATCCAAGGCCCCTTTTTGGACTTTCAGGACCTAGGATTTACATCTTTTTAGCATTTTTAATGCTGCAATTGCATCTTAATGCCATAATAGGGCTAAAGATTTCATAGTTGACTTCACCATGGTATGGATGATTTATCTTCATGCTAGGAATCCTATGGTTTCCCTTGTATTATTGGAATGGATTAGGTGCCCTTGCACCACTTTTCCCTCCTGATTGAATAAAAAATTATTGCATTGGCAATGTCCCATTCAAGTAGTATTAGAACACTAGCATCTTTGAGTAGTTGTCTTGCCCTTTCAAGGGTGATTTGAATTTTTTTTTTCATCAAATCACTCTTGTTCTCTTCCTAAATCTCAAATTCCTATTTATTAGGTTTCTCTGACTTTATTTTGTTACATTTTGACTCAACATTGGAAATATTAGTTTTCCACAAATATTGAATGTAGGCTTTAGACTTAAAAAAGTCATCATCAAATACAATTTTTTTTGGCAGCCTACTCTATGACAAGATTCATCTTCCTTCCCTTATAATCCTTAACCATGAGGTCTTACAGTGACATTAGGGGTTCTTGAGGCATTCCTTCTTCTATTTTTGATGTTTTTATTAAGACATCATCCTGGCCTCCCATTTGTTTTAATTGCTCCTTTAAGGTGTCCTCATCATCAAAATGTATGGGGGTCTGAAAGGGTGAGTATTCCTCAATTCTTAATGAAGATCCTACTTCTAAATTTTGTTTCTTGGTTGCTGGTTCTAAAGGTGGGCTTTAAGAATACTACCTCTGATAGGCTAACACATGATGTGATCCCACTTTTATAACAATTACATATCCAACCTTTCTCTGGAGGGTCTATTGTGCTGGACTAATGAAAATTATGCTTACTAGTCTTCTTTCCACCTCCTTGGCTTGATCTAAACATGCCTTTTTTAATACTTCCTTTTTCTCATTCAATTTTTGCATGATTCCAACAAAATGTGTCAACTAATTTATTTATTTTGTTCCCCCAAAATTTTATGTCCCCCAAGGGATCATACTGACTATCTAAAGCATCAAAAAATTCATCAACTCTACTAAAAACTCTCCATTTTTCATTTCTTAGTTCCTATTCTTGTAAATAAAACTCATTTCTAATTATATCATTAAGATAGTAAAATATATGATTATAAGTTTTAGCTTTAGTTCTTTCTTTAAAAATTTTATAAAATCCTTCTGGCTTTATAAACCTAGGATGAGATTGAGCCATTTGATACTTGTCTAGGAACTTATCTAGGTGTCTCCATCCTCACTTTTTTATCACAAAATGGTGAGCAACTATGAAGTTCGAAAAAAATATTTCTCTAGATCTTCCCACCAACTCTCTTTCTTCAAGCCCCTATAGTTTTCCATAAAAATTCAACAACACCCACCTTTAATGGTACTTGGTATGAAAGCACATGAGGCTTCCCTTGTGTTAGAGAACTTTGAGTTCCCCTATATTTTTCAAATTTATAGGATTAGGATTGAGTCAATGTGATATCATGTTTATCTCTAGATTTACCTTAAAGAACTTCTCTTCTCATCTATTTCTTTGTGTGCACCTAGGTGGGATTTCAAAAGAAATCTAATGCATTCATTCATATTAGGTGATTAGGAAAGGAAGGGTAAGTCTATGCATTTCATAGATGATAGGGAATTTTTTTTGAAACCCTAATGCTTTGATCAAGTGCTCATGGTGAAGACATGAATTTTTTGAAAAGAAGATCACACTTATATTCAGAGAAAAATATAGTAGATAACATCAAGATCAAGGCTAGAGGATATGGTGTAGATCATTGAAACACATTAGAAAGAAAATAATTCAAATTTGATGTAGAGGAAGAGCTCAAATATCTAGCAATGGTGAAAACCCTAGTTAAAGGTGGCAAGAATGAAGATGGAAATCATCAATGAAAAAAAATGCATCAGAATCTCCATGTCATTGGTTGAAAGGTCAATTTCCATTAGAGATGGATTCCTAACCATTACATGGAGATCAAATCCATGGATGGTGTTTTATGATGGAATGATAAGTGCCCTTAAGTATTTTAAGTTGTGAAGAAGTGATAAATAACATAACAGTTAAGCTATGAGAAATCACACCATCATAAGGAGTTAAGACTGATTTCTACTTAAGGTGGTGAAGAAGTGAAATTTCTTCATTGCATCATCACTAGTAGTTAAGAGTAACTTGAGGTTAGCATTGCGAAGGAGTGAAAGCATATAACTATATCTTTTCTAGGTGCAAAAATAGGTAACTACAATAGTTAGATTACAAGCCATTACTACTTCACAAGAAATTAAGAGTAACTCGAGGTCAATGTTGCGATGGAGTGAAAGCATACATTCACAAATTTGTAGGGTTAATAGATAAGTTAAGGCTCCAAGTTTCTAGGTTGTGATGAATGGTAGTAGTCAATTTCACATGGTTATTGCATCACTATACAATTTTAGTAGAAATTAAACTCTTTGGTCTTGAAGCTGTTAAATAGGACAACATTATTCTATGCAATCATTGCAACATCACAAGGTGTAAATGTTAACTCTCAAAGAAAGCTACAAAGTTGCAAAAATGAGATAGTCATGATTGCATCCTCTCAAGGTTAAAGTTGTGGTTAAAATTTAGGGATGCAAGGTTACAATGGAGTGAAACAATTAACTCTAAATGGTTATCACATAATCATAGGTTAAAAGGCATTCAAGACATTTCAAGTTGCAAAATAGCAATTAAGAGCCCAAAAAAACTTATTAGATCACACCATCACAAGGTTAAGCCATGAGTAAAGACTTTGAGTTGTGAAACTATGAAGAGGATTTGATACTTAAAGAAATAAGGTACCACACCATCACAAAGATTAGAAATAGGTTAAAACTTAAGGTTGTGAAGCTATGAACTAAAATAATAGTTAGTGATATCAACATTGTAGATAGTAATGTAGTTAAAGGATTCTAAGTTATGAAGCTGCAAACAATAATCTAGATCATCAACACATTCTGACAATCCAACAAAGATTAGATCAATGCATGTCACTTTCTCACTTTATAAAGTTGCATGAGAAATAACCAAAGCAAGAATGTGAGCATTCAACATGTGGAGATGGTGGGACTAGAACCAGCTTTGGGCCACAAAAAGGAATGCGTCAGAATAAGTTGTCTAGATGGCATGCATAGATTGGTTGGAGTTCCTAATTATTATAAAAGATCTTCATTTTATGGAAGTCATTGATCAAAAGTAGATCAATGCATGTCACTTTCTAACTTTTCAAAGATGCATGAAGAATAACCAAAGAAAAAATACAAGCATTAGACACTTGTCTTAGTGGGATCATAATCAATGGTTTTTCAGGACAAAGTAAAGTGAAGACATCACACTAAAGGGTTTAAGCCTAAAAAAAATTAAAAATTGCCATGTCTTAGGAGAAGGTAAAGGAATTTTCTTTGTCAACACACAAAGACTTAGTCATGATCATCTATCAACTAGTAAGGAAATATATATTAATGATGACAATTTAAACTTGGGTGTTTGTTATAATATGAAGATGCAGTTGATGGCACAAAAAAAAGATTAAACATTTTTGAGGGAAATCTAATGATCAAAAAGGTCATGGGTGGTGTTGGGTATTGATGAGGAAGGTCAACCACCAAGATCACACTTGAAATATTTTTTGATGCTTCATTATCATCCTTATCTTTACAATTTCTTCTTCACTCTCTGATTTATGATTATGTAATGAGAAACTATTTGTTTGTTCTATTCCAAATGGTTCAAGTGCTCTAAAATGTAATAATGAATTGTAATGGCTAGGTATCTAAAGGATTATAAATGTAACTTTCATATTTAATATAAAGATCAACAATTTCATGAAACTATTCCCCCTGCATTTCGAGATGTTGAGTGAGAATCAAGAAGTGGTATGAAATGGAGGATTTGATTGATGTCTACAACTAGCTCCTGTGTGGTTTTGATTCCATTTAGAATTAACATGCATAGGTTTCTTTCATTGTCTCCTCCATCTAAACTAACCTTTCATAATAAAGTAATCTCTATAGGATCATAGAACAAATGTATTCAAAGTTATTTTAGTGGAGGCTTATTAGTCAAGGTGGATTCCATTTCATCTTTCATGTGCATCTATGTTCTTTCCCTTGATTACATTTCTTTAGGTCTAATATGCATTTAGAATTAGGATTTGATGTTAGAGATCTTCAAGGTGATTTGTGATAGCTATTCTACTAGATATTATAGGTTACCCAAATCTTATCTTGCCTAGGTTGTTTGTGTTTGAAAATAATTTGGTTTATCCTCTTCTACTCTCAGGTTAAGAGCATACCCACATCCCAATGATCTATTAAATACATAATTCATTGCATATCTTTCATGTAAGGGAGCTATACCTTATAATTCTTAGGGTAGTGATATAACACATACATTGACCCATTTTTTCTGATATACTTTTATTTCCTCACATTCTAGGTGTCTAGAGTAAAGGTAAAGCCAAGTTAGAAAGAGGGACGAACTGTTAACCAACAATTTTTGGTGACTCTACTGGGGAGGATCTATAAAAGTTTCTAGTTTTCATTGTAGATAAATCTTGTTTGTTTTCCCTAGTTGTTTCAAAAAGTTATTTATTGCTTAAATCAATAGGTTCCTCCTCTTGGATAAAGGATAGCGACTCTATATGAAGGACCTATTTTCTTTGGTCTAAGAAGGTCTAGTGTAACTCAATCGCCATGCATAATTCAAAGACTTGAAGAAGACCAAGGCCTAAACTCACTTTTCAAGAACTCAATGAGACTACTAACAAGTTGTTGCAAGAACTTGTACTTTTAAATAAAGAAAACATCTCCCATATCGTCCAAGATAATATCAACATTAAAGAGGACATGTTTCTATGTCTCTATGGGAATGTGTGTGCACCAAATTCTATAAGCTAAAAGACATGCAAAGAGATGAGCTAAGGTTGAAGTAAGAAAGGATAAAGCTCATTCCCACTCTTGAAGAACTCCACACTATAGATAACAAAGTGCTTCATGAGATCTTTGATCAGTATAGAGAAAAAATCTCCTATGCACTCCAAAAGAACATTAACATAGAAGATTATCATATGTCAAAGATGTTTTGGAATCACATATGTTCCTATTTCCTTTGACTCAAGGAATTTCAAGAAGCTAAAAGCAAGTGGATGAAAAAAGTGTAGACAGTTGAATGTAAAGAACCCTTGGTGAAGTCACCTAACTCTATTCCTTATGATTTTCAAATGTTTAAAGAGCAGGTGAACATTCCTAATGTTTTAGTTATGTAGGAGCATCTTGGGTGTAATAGCAATCTTGCATCACCCAAAAACATTTTTATTTTAGTCTTTTCTATTTTAATAAGGACTAGTAGACAAGATGGTTACTATTTATGGGAACTTGCTATTTTTTGTAAGTTTGTCACATGAGTTCAGAATGTTCTCATTTTCTATAGGAAGGTTCATTTTAGAGTTGCAAGCCTACCATAAAATCAAAATTTCTCAAGCATAAGTATCAGAGAAGTTATTACATTTTTAGTGGAATTAAAAAAAAAAAAATCTCTAGGCTCAATGTTGGAGACCTTAGAGTGCCAGTATGAAGTCTAAAAACTCAACAAAAGTGTGCTAGCCATTGTTCTAAGCCTGTAGATCAGGAGCTCACATTTCTGAAAAGTGGTTATAATAGCCAATCAGAGCAATAGTTTGTGAGTTATGGCCTTTCAAAGTTGGGTTACTTGAAATATCTAAAATAATTGTCAAATATGTATTTGGTCAACTCTATATGTATTGTTAGGGTTTATTGGCCCTAGGTATTAAGTTTCATTGTCTAAAACTTTCTAGGGTGACATAAAATTGTCTATTTAAAAAAGGACTGAACATTGTCTAGGACAACTCTAGGAGATAGTTCATAGCTTGTCTTGTAGATTATTGTAATGATAACACTTACGTGGGTTAGCATATTGTACTTTTAAATTCTCTAATAACACATTTTCAACCTAAATAAGAAGTCTATATTTTGTTCTCACATTTGTTCTTGTTTTTTTTGTCTCTATTATGAGTTTATGGTATTAAGGGGAGCACCCTTCATCAAGTAGTTTCAGAGCTAGAGTACTTGAGTGTGTGAATAGATTGCTGACTGTAAGGTAGTTCACATTAGGACCATGGTTTAGGTTTAGCATGTAGATAGATCATCAATTATAAGGTAGTTTGCACTAGGGTTTTAATGGAAGCATAAAAATGCCTCCATAAAGAGAGCATGGTGGAAGAGTTGTAAGTGTTACACCTGAAGGTTTTAGAGTCCTTGAGAGACAGATGCAAGCATTGGAAGAACAAATGTGTAGAGGAATCTTTTCATAAGAGATGAAAGAGAGGATGAGGATGAAGTAGAAGAAAATGCTAAGGTAGAGGTAGTTCTAAACCTAGAGGAAGAGAGGCTTTTAGGACCATCTCTAAGATTGGAAAAAGACCTAAGTTTGAGGTCCCCACATTTTTAAGAAATCTTAACCGAGAGGAGATGATCGATTGGATAAATGAACTAGAGGAGTACTTTGAGTATGAAGATATTGATGATCCTAATAGGGTCAAGTTTGTGAAGGCAAAATTGAAGGGAAATGCAAAGATTTGGTGGCAGGAGGTTCAGTTGGAGTGAAATAGAAAGGGGATGGACAAAATCACCGGATGGGATAGCTAAATTAAAGTGACTATTGATTCTAGGGGATAATGAGCTTGATCTATTGAAGAAGATGCAAGGCTTGAAGAAAGTGGGGAAATCCATTCAAGAGTATACCAAAGAGTTCTATTAATTTCACATTAGAACTGGCCATGTAGAAGTTGAAGGTCACCTATAATCTTAATGGGTTAAGGCCAAGTATTCAGGATGAGTTGAGTTTGGTTTGAATGAATAGTATTAAGGCGATATACCAGTTTTACCTAAGAGTTGAGGAGAAACTAAACAAGATGTTTGACAACAAGAATAGTGGAAGAGGTCATGATGGAAGATCTAGCGAATAATATTATGGTGGCTCTAATGATGATCAGAATAATAAGGATGAGGCTGGAAGTAGCAATTAGAACCAAAGGGGAAATGATTCCAATCATTTCCATGATTAGAACAATAGAGATCAAAGAGATAGATGTAGAGGACAAGGATCTTGAAGAGGAGGCTTTCGTGGAAAATTTTTTCACTGTGGAGAAGAAGGGCATAGAGAATTTGAATGTACCCAACACCAAGGAAGGATAGATCAAAGAACAAAAGGCTAGACCAGAGTTGCACATGTTGATGAAGATGCCATATCCTCACATTTTGAAGATGCTAAAAGAGGAGAAGTCCTAGTTAATAGAAGAGTCCTATTGAGTGGCGAGAATGAACCTAATCAAAGAAGGAGCTTGTTTGAAACAAGGTGTAGATGTGAAGATAAGTGTTGTGATGTGATCATTGATGGTAGAAATACTAATAATATAGTGTCAGAAATGATGGTCACCATGTTGAATCTAAAGAGATAGAAACACTTACATCCATACCATATTGCTTGGGTGCAAGATGACCACAACGTCATGATTAATGAGTAATGCTCCATGAGTTTAAGATTGGAAGTTATGAGGGTGAGGTATTATGTGATATCATACCTATGAACATATGTCATATGTTATTGGGTAGCCTGTGGTAGTTTGACAAGCAAGTTGTACATGATGGGAAATAAAATACCTACACTCTAATTAAGGATGGAGTGAAACATAAGTTGAAGCCACTAAAGGAGAAAGAAGAAAAGTTATGTAGTGTTGCTAGAATATATTTTGTTGATGGAAAATAGTTTCTCAAATGTATGAAGTGTGAGTATATGTGTTTTTCTATAATTCCAAAAGTGTTGGAAGATTTAGGATATTGTTAGAAGATTGGTTGCAAGTGTGAATACTAATGATATTCATATGGGGGAGTATTTTAGATATGCTACTATGATGATATGTTGCATTTATGACTGAGTTTGTCATTGATGTCAACATAACTTTTTCTATGGTATCTGAAAAAAGAATAACAAAAAGATCAAGTTGGTACAGATGGCTAGTTGAGTATTATAACTACCCAAGGTTATGGAAAATACTTTTGAGTATATGATATATGTAGTTAACATCATAAAAAGAAAGGATAAGTCTAGGAGAAGTTATGTAAGTTTTGTTGATGTCTGTTCCGAGAGAGAGTTTATAGAGACATGTTCTAGTAAACTTGTTATATCTCTTAGCAAATTTGATATCTTGAGGATCAAGGTTGAGGACATAAAGAAGACATATTAAGAATGACATGGCTAAGCTCGCTCATCATAATATTGTGTTTATGGAAAGTTATTCAAGTTTCAAGGTAGAAGATTTATGTTATCACTAAGTGAAATATGTTCTTAGTGTGGTACTATAATAATTAATCATGAAGGACTAATAGTTGACTTAGGGAATTGTGTTGATATGTTTATGATGATTGATGATAAGTAGCAGAAAGTGCAGAATGTAAAGTTGAATAGAGTAGTGCGAAAGTGAAGGGAACTTCATTGCTATGGTTTTGTTGAGTGATCCAAGGTTTGTCATTTGGATCTAAGGTTCATGACATGGTCTATAGGTTTGAAAATAATTGGACTAATTGATAGGATTTATGAAAGAGAAAAGGAAAGATAAATATAATAGAACATTACTTGTTTGAGTAGTGATCTCTTCTTGTAGTTGAAATTGCATGTTTGGGTAGTGGGCTCTTCTTGCATACATTGTACTACAACTCCTAATAGGGTTGGACTCTCCTAATAGGGATTCAAGCTCTCCTAATAGGGACTCACTATACTAAATGTTGTAATAGACTCCTAATAGGGTCCATTCTCTAACAAGGAATATTTATATTAGTACATCATCTTGTGGGCATCACTCCCATTGGGGTTTTCCCTCTAATCAAGGGTTTCCCTAGTCAACATATTTGATGTATTTGTCTATGTGCATTTTATTATGGTTACTATTTACTTTGATTGAATGATTGAATTTTCTTAAAGAATATAAATATTTTAATTATTGGATAACTAATTCACCCCCCCTCTTAGTTATCTTGGTGGATGATTGTTTCTAACAAAAAGATAGCAAAGAAGAAGTAGAAGAGGTACCTACAGAAGTTGTAAATATTTTGGGAGAGTTTTCTAACATTGTATTATATAATGTACCTGATGGATTGCAGCTAATGAGGAATATCAATTACAAGATGGATTTGGTTCTAGGAGCCAGTTTGCCAAACAAGGCAACACACAAAATGACACCAACAGAAAGTGAAGAGTTGAACAAGAAAGTCCATGATTTATTGTAGAAGGGGTTGATTCAAGAGAGTCTGATTCCATGTGCTGTACCACCCATATTAGTACCAAATAAGAATGATAAATGGAGGATGTCTATAGATTCTCATGCTATCAACAAGATCACAATCAAGTATATATTTCCATTACCAAGGATGGATGATATTATGGACTATTTGAGTGGAGCTGAGTATTTCACAAAGATAGATCTGAAGAGTGTGTACCATTAGATTCGTATCATAGAAGGTGATTAGTGGAATACTTCTTTCAAGACAAGAGAAGGACTATATGAGTTGTTGGTCATGCCTTTGGAGATAACCGGTGCACTAAACACTTTCATGAGGCTCATGAACAAGGTATTGAAGAAATTTCTAGGTATGTATTTAATTTTTTACCTAGATGATATATTGATCTTTAGTAAGACATTGGAGGAGAATTTGATTCATATTCACAAGGTGTTTGATAAGTTGAGGGAAGAAAAGTTGCTGATAAACCTGAAGAAGTGCAATTTTGTAAAGGAGTTGGTGTACCTGGGATTTTTAGCCTCAACAGAAGGTCTAAAAATGGATCCAAAGAAAGTGAAGGGTATTTTTGTAGGGTGTACTCCAACGAGTGTGACAGAGGTAAGATCTTTTCATGGACTAGCTAGTTTTTACAAAAAGTCCATAAAAGGTTTTAGCAATATTTGTGGACCACTGACTGAAACAATGAGAGGGGATCAGAATAAAGAATTTAAGTGGACTATAGGAGTAGATAAGAGTTTTAATATATTCAAACAAAAAGTTACTAAGCAATCTATTTTAGCACTACTAGATTTTAACAAGGTGTTTCAAGTAGATTGTGATGCTATGGTACTTTAATAGCAGTTGTTTTGAGCCAAGAGGGTGGACCTATGTCTTATTTCAATAAGAAATTGAATGATACAAAAATAAAATATTCTGTTTATGATTAGGAATTTTATGCTATAGTTCAAGCATTAAAGAAGTGGATACACTATCTTCTTCCTAAGGAGTTTGGTTTGTATACTTATCATCAAGCTTTGCAATATTTGAATAGTTAAGGAAAATTAAACCAAAGGCATTTGAAGTGGGTTGAGCTTTTGTAGAGTTATACATTTGTTTTGAAACACAGGAGTTGGAATTCTAATAGAATTGTAGATGCTCTTAGTAGAAGACAAATTTTGATGACAAAAATTTAGATAGAGGTGGTTGGGTTCAAGGAACTTAGTATTTTGTATCTAGATGATCCTAATTTTGGTGAAGCATGGAGGACTTGTATAGAACCTATTACACTTGACAAGACAAAGTGGTTGGATTTTATGATCTAGGATAATATGTTGTTCAAAGGAAGCCAATTGTGCATTCCCAGAAGTTCAATGAGAGAGAATCAAATTAAAGATAAGCATAGTGGAGGGTAGGATGGGAATATTAACAGAGATAAAATCATAGATTTGGTTGCTGAGAATTATTATTGGCCATAGTTGTAGAAATATGTGAAGAAGTTTGTACAGAGTTGTAGGGTATGTTAGATGGCGAAAGTAGTGAAGCATAATATAGGATTGTGTCAGCCATTACCTATACTAGAGAAGCCATGGGAGGATGTCAACATGGATTTTATTCTTGGATTAAAAAATACACAACACAAGCATGATTCTATTTTTGTGGTGGTTGAAAGGTTTTCAAAGATGGCACATTTTATTCCTTGCTAGAAGACTAGTGATACTATTCATGTGATAGAGTTGTTTTTTAGAGAAGTGGTGAGACTACATGGTTTACCAAAGAGTATTGTTTCAAATTGAGATACCAAATTTGTTAAGTATTTTTGGGGTACATTGTGGAAGAAGTTGAAGATAGATTTGAAGTTTAGTTCGTCACATAATCAATAGATTGATGGATAGATAGAAGCTATGAATCACATTTTGGAAAACTTGCTAAGATGCTTGGTTGGAGATAAATCAAAAGCATAGGATATTATTTTACCATAGGTAGAATTTGCATATAAAATTTTTGTCAATAGGAGTACTGATAAATCACCATTCTAGATTGTATATGGGAGTAGTCCCAGAAATGCTTCTAATTGTAGCAGTTGGATAAAGGTGATATAAGTAGTGTTGAAGTAGAAGATTTTGCTCAACATTTGAAGAACATCCATGAGGAGGTAAGGAAGGACATCATAAAGATGAATAAATAGTATAAATATGTGAAAAGGAGGTATAAGGAATTTTAGATTGGAGATGAAGTCATGGTTCATTTGAGAAAGGAGTGATTTCAAATGGGTACATATAATAAGATGAAGATGAAGAAGTTTGGACCATACATGATAATAAAAAGGAATGATTCTAAAAATGCATTTGAAGTGAAATTGCCTACTAAATTAAATATTTCACCAGTATTTAAAATTTCATATTTGGTAGAGTATTATGAAGGAGGTGACTTAGATGAAGTTGCAGAAGCATAGTGGAGTATTCTAGCATCTAGTTCAGCTACAAAGGAGATTGAGGAGATACTAAATAGTCATGTTGGAAAAAGCACCAAGAATAAAACTTATGAGGAATATCTGGTCAAATGGAAAGGGAGGCTAGTTGAGGATTCATCATGGCTAGCAAAGGAGGAGATAATCATTTTGGTTTTCCTCTAACACCTGAGACATAATGGGGTCACTTCTCAAATTTCCCTGGGTGTCTAATGCAAGAGCATCCTGCGTGTAAGAGCAATCTTACATCACCCAAAAATAATTTTATTTTAGTGTTTTCTATCTTAATAAGGACTAGTAGATAGGGTGGTTACTATTTATGGGAATTTTTTATTTTTAGTAAGTTTGTCATATGATCTTAGAATGATCTCATTTTCTATAGGAAGGTTCAGTTTAGAGTTGTAAGCCTATCATAAAATCTACATTGCTCAAGCATAAATATCATAGAAGTTATTACAGAATTTTGGTGGAAAAATTTGCAGAAAAATCTCTAGGCTAATCATTGGAAGCCTTAGAGTGTCCGAATGAGGTCCAAAAACTTGATAGAAAGGAACTAGCCACTATTTTGAGCATGTAGATTAGGAGATGGCATTTCTAAAAAGTGGTTATAATAACCAATTGGAGAAACAGTTTGTAAGTTATGGCCTTTCAAAGTTTGGTTGCTTGAAATATCTAAAATAATTGTAAAAGATGTATTTGGCTGACTCTATATGTACTATTAGGGTTTGTCAGCCCTAGGTATTGAGTTTCATTGTCTAGAACCTTCCTGGGCATCATACAATTGCCTATTTAAGAAAGGCCCGAATATCATCTAGGAAAACTTTGGGAGATAGTTTGTAGCTTATCTTGCATATTATTATAATGAAAGCACCCATGAGGGTTAGCATATTGTACTTGTGAATTCTATAATACCACATTTGAGGTGCAAAAAAGAAGTCCATATTTTGTTCTTGCATTTGCTATTGTTTCTTTGTTTCTGTTATGAGTTTATGGTATTAAGGGGAGCATCCTTCATCATTTATAAAGAGGCAATATGTTGTCATCATATACATCTATTGAAGAAAATCTCAAATCAAAGGTAGATGATCATCATCCTATTCTAAAGCATCCATTCAATGATGAGAAACTAAGAGGTAAGACTTCAACATCAACTTGGGAGATATGCAAGGAGAAATCTACAAAGAAACCCTACCAGTATGAAGAAGAGTTTCAAGGAGACAAAGTAATGTTGTTTACTAGTAAGGAATCCTCTCCTAAGAAAGATTTGAATGAAGAAGGAAGTCTTGTTGTCAACTATCATCCCTTGGCCTCTTCCATACCAACAATGGATATAAGTGCTCTTACCAAAGAGAAAGAGGTTGATGGTTGGTCCTTACCACCCCTAAAAAAAAGAATCACTTGATGGCCTAGGTAAAAATCCAAATAAAGTTGAACAAGTGCCATTAATGGTTGATTTTTCTCCCCTTTCTCCTATGTTGATTCTTGTTTTTTTCATTCCTAAAGATAATAAGGTGCATTAGATGATAGGTAGAATGGAGATTACTACATAGTTGAGGGAGATTTGATTCTTGAATGTAATGAAGAGGATACACATCTAATAAAAGAACTTGTGCAAGAGAAGCCTTTCTCTACCCTAGTTGATGAAGCCTAGTTATGTGAGAGTGTCACTAAAAACCCTGGTGTTAATCACCTTACTCCTAATAAGGAGGTGTGTGACTATCTTCCTCTCATAGAAGATTATCAAAAGGAGACTGTGAAAAGACCCAAGGAAGATGAAGTAATATATAATGAAGCATGTTTGTTTAGATTTGAATGGACATCTAGTCAAGTGCTACATACTACTTGAAGAGTTCAATTTGTCATGATGCTACTACACGTAGGAGTCCTCCTTAAAGAGAAAAATCAATTATAGAGGAAAGGATCTTACTTCTCTCAATGAGTTAGTGGCTTCACATAAGTAACTTATATCATTTGTTTATAAGGTGGGATTCACTCCACCTTTGTATAGTTAGTTCTAGTTGTGTGTTTTCCTACTTTTTGTGTGTTTTCTTTCCTATTGTGCTGGCTACCTTGCTTCCCCACCACCCAATTATAAATGAATTCCCACATGCTATTTAAGACTCTATAACCAAATGGACTAGGCATTGATATTTTCTTTTTGGTGTTTTTTGTAATAAATAAAGTAGGTAGTACGTTTCTATGTGTGCATTTTTGCCAAGTTCTTTGCAAAACCATGAAATATCAAGGTCCCTACTTAGGCACTGACATGCCTAAGTCCCCAAGTCAAAGTCAACTATTAGAGAACTTTTAGTTCTCCTATATTTTAGAAATTTATAGGATTAAGTTTGAGTCAATGTGATGTCATGTTTGTGTCTAGATTGTCCTTAGGGAACTTCTCTTATCATCTATCCCTTTATGTGCACCTAGTTGGGTATTGAGAAGAAATCTAATGCATTCATTCATATTAGGTGATTAGGAAAGGAAAGGTAAGCCTATGCATTTCCTAAATGAAAGGGAAGTTTTTCTAAAACCCTAATGCTTTTATCAAGTGCTCATAATGAAGACAAGATGCATTCAAAAAGAAGATCACAATTATATTTAGAGAAAAGACAATAGAGAATATCAATATCAAATCTAGAGGATATGATGTGTATTATGGAAATAGGTTAGAAACAAAAGAATTCAAATATGATGCAAAGGAAGAGTTAAAATGTCCAGCAATGATGAACACCCTAGTCAAAGGTGGCAAGAACAAAAATGGAAACCATCAATGATGAAAAATGCATTAGAATCTTCACGTCACTAGTTGAAAGGTCAATTTCCCTTAGAAATGGATTCCTAACCATTACATAAAAATAAAATTCATAGATGGTGTTTTAAGATGGAATGATAAGTGCCCTTAATTATTTTAAGTTGCAAAGAAGTCAGAGCTAACCACAATAGTTAAGGTTAGAGAAATCACACCATCACAAAGAGTTAAGGATGACTTTTGGTTAAGGTGGTGAAGAAGAAAAAGTTATTCATCACATCATTGCTAGTAGGTAAGAGTAAATTGAGGTTAGGGTTGTGAATTAGTAGAAGCATATAATGATAGGTTTATTGAGTTTGATGATGAGTTAAGATATTAAGTTGTGAATGTACAAAAAGAGGTAACTACAATAGTCAGATTAGAAGTCATTGCTACTTCATAGACATTTAAGAGTAACCTGAGCATAGTGTTGTGACTGAGTGAAAGCATACATTCATGAATTTTTAGGGTTAATAGATTATTTGATTATCCAAGTTGCGAGGTTGTGATGAATGGTAGCATTTAATTTCACATGATTATCACATTGTCGCACAATTTTAGTAGAAAATTAAACTCTTTGGCTGTGAAAGCCATGAAACAGGATATCATTCTTCTTTGTAGTGATCAAAAAATCACAAGGTGTAAATGTTAAGTCTCAAAGAAGGTTGTGAAGTTGCAAAAAGGAGATAGTGATGATCACATCCTTGCAAGGTTAAAGATGTGGTTAGAATTTAGGGATGCAAGACTATGATTGAGTGAAATAGTTAACTCTAAATGTTATCACATTATCATAGGTTAAAAGGCATTCAAGAAATTTCAAGTTGTGAAGTGGCAATTAAGAGCCAAACCAACATAGATTGCACCATCACATAGTTCATGCATGAGCATAAATTTTGAGTTGTGAAATTGTGAATATGATTTGACAAATAAAGAAATAAGGCATCACACTATCACAAAGCTTAGTTGTAAGTTAAAAATTAAGGTTGTAAAATGAAATAATAGTTAGTGATCACAACAACATAGATAGTAACATAGCTTAGTTGCAAATTTGTGAACAATAATCCAGACCATCAATCCATCTTGACTGACCAACAAAGATTAGATCAATGCATGTCAGTCATAATCAATGCATTTTAGATCAATGAGAAATAACCAAAGAAAGAATTTGAGCATTCGACATGTGGAGATGGTGTGACCAGACTCAGTTGTAGGCCATAAAAAGGAATGCGTTCGAATAAGTTGTCCAGATGGCACACTCAGATTCATTAGAGTTTCTGATTGTTATAAAAGATCTTCATTTTATAGAAGCCATTGATAAAAAGAAGATCAATGCTTGTAGCTCTCTTTCTTTTCAAAGATGCATGAAGAATAACCAAAATAAGAATATAAGCATTGGACACATGTCTTAGTGGGCTCATAATCAATGGTCTTCGAGATAAAGTAAATGAAAGACATTGCGTTAAATGGTTTAAGCTTGAAAATTTTTAAAAAGTTCCACGTGTCAAGAGAAGGTAAAGGCATTTTCTTTGTCAACATGCAAAGACTTAATCATGATTGTCCATTAGGAAATAAGGAAAGATATATCGATGATGGTAATTTAAAATTGGGTGTCTATTAGAATATGAAGGTGTAGTTTATGACATGAAAGGAAGATTAAACATTTCTAAGGAAAATCAAAGGATCGCAAAGTCCATGGTTGGTGTTCGATGTCAACGAGGAAGGTCAACTACCAAGATCATGCCAAAAATATTTTGTGACATTTCATTATCAACCTTATCTTTATAGTTTCTTCTTCTCTCTTCAATGCATGATTATGTAATGGGAAACTATTTGTCTATCCTATTTTGAATGGTTCAAGTGCTTTGAAATGTAATAATGAATTGTAATGGCTAGGTATGTAAAGGCTTATAAATGCAAATTTCATAGTTAATAAAAAAGATCAACAATTTCATGCAACTTTTTCCCCTGTATTTCTAGATGTTGAGTGAGAATCAAGAGGTGGTATGAAATGGATGATTTGATCGATGTCTACAACTAGGTCCTATGTAGTAGTGATTCCATTTAGAATTAACATGCCTAGGTTTCTTTCATTGTATCCTCTAGCTGAACTAACCTTGCATAGTAGAGTAATTTCTATGGGATTGTAGAATAGATGTACTCGAAGCTGATGATATCTTATTATATTCCGCTTTAGTGGAGGGTTATCAGTCAAGGTTGATTTCATTTCATCTTTCATGTGAATCTTTGCTCTTTCCCTAGATTGCATTTCATTAGGTCTGATCTTCATTTAGAAGTAGGAGCAAATGTTAGAGAGCTTCAACATGGTTTCTAATAGCAATTCCACTGGCTCTCATAGGTTACCTAAATTTTATCCATCCTAGGTTGTTTATATTTGCAAACAATCTTGTTTATCCTCTTTTGCTATTAGGTTAAGAATATACCCCCATCCCAGCAATCTATTAAAGAAACAATTCATTGCATATATTGCATACAAGGGAGCCCTACCTTATAATTTAGAGGGTAGTTGTATAACACATATACTAACCTATTTGTTGGTGGCATCCTTTTGTTTTCTCACATTCTGGGCAGCTAGAGTTAAGGTAAGCCAAGTTAGCAAGAGGGACAAATTGTTGACCAACACCTTGGAAACCATATATTATGAAAATAGTGGAAACATAGTATGAAATAATATCTCCCCAATTGTGGCTAACCTTCAAACCCTTAGCATGATCCTTAAGTATGATCAATTCCAACAAAGTTTTGGGTATTCAAGGGTTATCTTGGACCAATAATGCCCTCATCCTTGTGTTAAAAATGATTGAAAAGATCATTGATAGAAGAATGATGGAATTGGTAAAGAATATTTTCAATCATTATTTTTTCATTGATGTCAAACTAGCTACTTGTAGGAATGATAATTTCTTAAATGATCCAAATACTATCACTTAGTTGATTGACAAGGAGGAGTTAATCAATAAGAGCTAACTAGAGCACCTAGAGAAAAGGTTGAAGTTATGTTGTTGTAATGAAGTATAAGGATCAGCTAAGACATTGATGAAATAGTGTATTGATGACATACTCTAAGACACAAAGGATGGACACACTTAGATACATTAGAAGTGTACGTTGTAACAAGGTCAATTGCAAAATTTAACTAAGTTCATCTGTGAGTGTCCAGCAAGCTAGTTGAAGCCGAGCAAATTCTCTGTTGGAGCTAAGAAAATGCAAAGTTTAGTGTGTGTGCTGAGTAACCTTTGGGTGCCAAGTGAAAAGGTCTTTAGGTGCCGAGTGAAAAAGTCTTCAAGTGCTGAGCATCAGAGAAATGTAGTGGATGCCGAGCAAAATTGTTTAGGTGCCGAGCATCAGTAAAAACACAATTGATGCCGAGTAACATAGTATGTGCCAAGCACCAATATTTCAATAGTACCAAGTTGCTGCATTATTTGAAAAGTCAAAGAATCACCAAATCAGAAATGATAAGGTGGTTACATTGAATTTTGTGAACCAGTTGGGTGATAAGGATGATGAGTTGGTGTCATAGAGTTTTATGCTAACCAATTTTAGGTGAATTCTAATGGATTTATCATAATGTTTCTAGAAGAAACAATTTGGAGGGAAAACAATATCATTTTCTCTCAAAGACAATTCAAGTTAAGAGCAGGAAGAATTGAGTGGGAAATGAAGAATAAAAATTCTTTATAAGGAGTTACATGTTAGAGATCAATGAGTGAGTGCAGATTGTGGTTAATAGAAGAAGCCAAGAAAAGTCTAGTGAGAAGTGTCAAAGCAAAGACAAAGAGAACATAGTACAGAGACTCTAATTTGATCAAGAGACCACATGGAGTTGAATACATTGGCATAACGAGCAGAAGACTCAAGGAGATAGATCTTGAAGGGTGAACAAACTATCAGAACTACAAGGAAGGAAAGCTACACAATATTGAAGAACTAAAGTGAGATATGAGATCTGCAAGGTTAATTTGCAAGTAGTATTAGGTCAAAGCTTTCTAATACTTTCTTACCATTGTATTAGACATTAAAATCCCATATTGATAGGTTAGCTTAACAACTAGGTGGTGAAGCCTTTGAGAAGGTGATTGAAAGTCCTATGGAGTTAGGTGGACCTAATAGCCTTTTGTAAATCCTTTAATAGGGTGACATTCCAAGTTGAATTCTCTTAAGTCCTCTAACAAGGTACACTCCTTATAGGGTGTTGAAATCCTTTAACAAAGTCACATTTAACAGTGTGTTGTAGCCTTTAACAGGGCATGGCTTTAATAGGGCATCACTTTAGAAGGGTGAGAAAAGAAGGTAACATGTTACTAGTGGTTTTCCCAAATTAGGTTTCCACATAAATCCTTGTGTTATTTGTTGAGTCTATGTGTTTCATTATTGCATATTGATCTATAGTAACTTGCTAGGATAGAGAATAAAAGCTTGGATGAATAGTAGCATGTATGGGCCTACTATAGTTTAGTAAACCTTGAATAATTGATTCACCCCCCCTCCCACCCCACCCCCCCTCTTAGTTATTCTATAGAATTCTAAAAATTGGTATCAGAGCTTACTGCTGATTTGTTTCAAGGTACTAGCAGCAGGAAGATCAAGATGTCCAAAAGAGAAGTTCCCTAGCTAAATAGAGATAAATTTGTTGCATGGAAAAGTATGATGAAATTGCACCTTGGATCAATAGGTGACTATGCACAAACCTTAATCATATTTGATCATGTAAACCCTATAGAACCCCTCACTACAAATGATTTAGGTAAAAAGAAGTAGCACAATCAAGCAATGCTGGAGATTGCCTTAGCATTCAGATATGCTGAATATGATGAAATCAAAGGATGTGATATTGCTTAAAAATTGTGGAAAACCCTATCAACTATCTATGGAGGAGATGATAAACTCTAGAGAGCCAAAAGAGAAAGCCTAAGAGGAAAGTTTGATGACATGAAGATGGAAGAAGGAGAAAATGATGCTCATTATGGTGCAAGGATGAAAGAAGTGTTAAGTGCAATAAGAAGTTTGGGTGGTCAGCTACAAAAGGAACAAATTAGTAGCAAATACTTGAGAACTTTTCTCCCTATCTATGCTATAAGAGTTTCAGCTATCCAAGAGCTAAGGTGTGTACAAGGAAACACATTGACCTTTTAAGGAATAATTGGAAGACTCACTACATTTGAACTATCCAACTTTGACAACTACAAGCTAGACAAATTTGAATCTACTTTCAAAGCCAAGATGATAGTAAAAGACACTAAGGAGGTGTAAAAAAAGAAGTAGAATGGAAAAGGCAAACATGTAACTAATGATAGTAGCACTGATGAAGATGATGTAGACCAATTGGAGGCATTGTTGGCTAGAAGATTTCATAGAGTAAGAGGAAAACTCAAAGGTAAGTTGCCTATCATTTGTTTCAATTGCAATGAAGTTGGTCACATTGCAGAAAGATGCACACAAAAGAAGAATTACGAAGAAGGAAGTATGTATAGGAACAAGAGGGAAGATAGTAACAAAAACTACAAAGACAAAGGAAAAATATTCTACATTGTTGAAGAAGATTTTGATGAGAATGATGATGAAGTAGTCTATGTGGCTATGAAAGATGAATAAGATGAAGATGAAGCAACAAACCTGGTAACCTAGATGAACAAAAATGACAAATGGATCATAGATAGTGGATGCTCTCATCAAATTACTAGAGACAAAAGTAAGTTCATTACCTTTACTCAATATGATGGTAATAATGTTAGATTTGGTAGTAATGCACCATGTCTAATCAAAGGAAAAGGTAGCATTAAGCTTACTAAGAAGATATCATGTGACAATGCATACTATGTTGAAGGCTTGAATTATAATTTGCTAAGTGTATCATAGTTAGGAAACATAGGATGCAAGGTAGAATTTGAGAATAGAACTGCCAACATCTATGATTCTCATGGAAGTCTAATAGGAAAAGGTGACCAGAATAGGAGTAATTTATTCTATCTAGATATGGAAGATGCTTCTTGCCTTATGGTACAAATTGATGATGTATGGTTTTGGTATAAGAGGCTATGCCATGTAAACTTTGACAATCTAATCAGCATAAGAAAAATAAAGAAAGTCAGAGGATTGCCAAAATTGAAGAAGCTTGACAACACAATGTGCAAACAATGTCAACTAGGGAAGATGACAAAGTCCAGCTTCAAAAGCAAGATCTATACTTCCAATAAAGTATTAGAGTTAGTTCATACTAACTTATGTGGTCCTATTGAAGTACAAAGCTACAAAGGAGATAGATACATAATGCTATTTGTGGACAACTACTCAAGAATGATGATAGTCATGTTCTTGAAACATAAATCTGATGCATTCCAAATGTTCAAATGGTACTTGGCTAGAATTGAGAAAGAGATAGGAAAGAGCTTGAAATGTCTAAGATCTGATAGAGGAGGTGAATTCACATCAAGAGAATTTGAAGAATTTTGCAATGATAGAGGAATCAAAAGATAGACATTAGCACCTAGAACTCCACCACATAGTGGTATATCAGAAAGAAGAAATAGATCAGTGATTGATTTTGCTAGAACTTTGATGATGGAAAAGAATGTTGCACTCAAGTATTGGAGAGAAGTTGTAAGTACTTTAGTCTACACACTTAATAGAGTTCAAATCAAGAAAAACACTCATGCAACACCTTTTGAGCTATGGTATGGTTATTCACCTAATGTCAAAAATTTCATAATATTTGGATGTAAGTGCTATATACTTAAAGAGTCTAGGAATGGAAAGTTTGATGCAAAAAAGTGATGAAGGCACATTTCTTGGTTATTCCACTAGAAGCAAAGCTTATAAGTGCTTAAATGTAAATACTAACAAAGTACTGGAAAGTGCAAATGTAAAATTTGATGAGATTGTAGAAGTCCAAAATGTTGAATGTCCTAAGAAAATAGAGGAATACAAGTCCTTTGTATACTTCTATGAAGGTATGCCTAATGAAGGTGAAGTTGCAAATCAAAATGGAAATCAACAACAAACTTCAGTATCTACCGAGTCATAGATAGTGAATGTCAAGTTGCATTTAGATGCTGAGTTGCAGAATGCAGGAAATGCACATTTAGATTCTAAGAACAAATGAAGAATTACTTGTTGAAGATATGCATGGTGATTCAGATGTTGAAAGGACTGACATGGAAACAAGGAAAGAACTAAGAGTGGAAAAGTGAGAAGACACCATCCAACAGAATAAATTATTGGAAACAAAGAGGCCATACCAATGACAAGGAATAAACTTAGCAGTGAGACATGTCTGCTCAGCAAAGTGGAACCCAGAATAGTAAGTGAAGCTCTACAAGATGATGACTAGTACAATGAAGTAAAAGAAGAGATAGAGAAAATTGAGAAGAAAAAGATATGGACCTTAGTCCCAAGACCAATAGATAAGAATGTGATTCGAACCAAGTGGGTATTCAAAAAAAAGCTATATGGAAATGGTTAAATCACAAGGAACAAGGCAAGATTAGTTTGCAAAGGATATGCACAAGAAGAAAGACTGGATTATGGAGAAACTTTTGCATTAGTTGCAGGAATGGAAGGAGTAAGGACCTTGCTTACATATGCAGCCTATAAAGGTTTCAAAGTCTACCAAATGGATGTCAAGTCTGCATTTCTAAATGGTATACTAGAAGAGGAAGTCTACATAGAGCAACCATAAGGGTTTGTTGATGAGAACAACAAGGACAAAATTTGCAAACTGCATAAAGCTCTATATGGGTTGAAGCAATCTCCTAGAGCTTGGTATGAGAGACTTCATGAATATTTGGTGCAAATAAGTTTTGAAAGAACTGATGAAAATAGAAACATGTACATCAAATCAAAAGAAGGTAAGGACATCCTTATACCAGAAATCTTTGTGGATGACATAATATTTGGAGGAAAGGAAGTGCTTAGCAAAGATTTTGCTGACAAGATGAAACATGAATTTGAGATGTCAATGTTTGAAGAAATAAAGTTGTTTGTTGGATTGCAAGTACAACAAATGAAGCATGGTATATTTGTGACCCAATCAAATCATATCAAATAGATACTCAAGACATTTGGTCTAGAAGACTCCAAACCTGTCAACACACCAATGGCAACTAGACACAAGCTATCCAAGAATGATGAATTTTCTGAAATCAACAAAATCATGTACAGATCCATGATTGGAAAGTTACAATATGTTGTACATAGTAGACTAGATATAGCATTCATAGTTGGAATAGTGGCAAGATTCTTTGCTAATCCTAGAGAAAATCATCTCATGGCAGTGAAAAGAATAACGAGATATCTCAAAGGAATAGATGATTTTGGTTTATACTACAAGAGGAGTGATAAGTTTGAGTTAAATGCCTACACTGATGTAGATTAGGGAGGTATCATTGATGATAGAAAAAATCACCAGTGGAGGAGCACTGTTCTTCGAAAAGAGACTAGCTACTTGGACTAGTAAGAAACAAACATGTACATCACAATCCACATCAAAAGTAGAATATGTAGCAATAGCAATCAATTGCACAAACATTGTATGGCTCAAACATCTATTGAAGGGAATGAAGGAAGAGATAACCATGCCAGTGATACTATATTGTGATAACACAAGTGCTATAAACATATCCAAGAATCTAGTAATGCATGCAAAAACCAAGCACATTGTAGTCAAGTATCACTATGTCAGAGAGTTAGTAGAAGACAAACAAGTGAAGATGGAGTATATTCACACAAAGGAAAAAATTGCAGATATCTTCACTAAACAATTACCTAAGGATGCTTATGAGTATCTTAGAGGTAAGTTAGGGGTAAAACCCCTAACCCAAGTTGTTTAAAGCAACAGAGAAGTTGCCCTACATCAGAAGGAAGCTAATCATTGAAATATTAAAAGTTGATGCAAAGGATGTTAATAGGTACAAAAATTCCAAATCAGTCACAAGCATGGTGATAGAGGGAGACAAACTGGAGATGCAAAGTTTACACCAAGCATATTCAAGATGCTACATCTTTGGCATTTATGTCAAAGAGGAAGATTTATGAGAAACTGATCACTAATGGATCAGAGGGAAAGATGAGAAATTGATCAACAACAGCTATAAAGGATCAAACATAAAAAGAACATATACATCAGCTGAAAGGGAGAAGCAGAACATAGGATGTAGTTTGTACCAGCAAAAGAGGGAGATAAGGAATGAATATGTAAAAACAACAAGTTTTCTATTTGGCACACAAGTTTGGTGGTAACTAAGTTGATCAACCTAACTAATTGATTAGTTTGGTCTGCCATCAATGCCAAAGAGGGAGATTGTTGAAAATGATTGAAAAGATCACTAATAGAAGAATGATGGAATTGGTAAAGAATATTTTCAATCATTATTTTGTCATTGATGTCAAACTAGCTACTTGTAGGAATGAAAATTGCTTAAATGATCCAAATACTATCACTTAGTTGATTGACAAGGAGGAGTTAATCAATAAGAGGTAACTAGAGCACCTAGAGAAAAGGTTGAAGTTATGTTGTTGTAATGAAGTATAAGAATCAACTAAGACATTGATGAAATAGTGTATTGATGAAATAATCTAAGACACAAAGGATGGACACACTTAGATACATTAGAAGTGTACGTTGTAACAAGGTCAATTGCAAAGCTTAACTAAGTTCATCTGTGAGTGCTGAGAAAGCTAGTTCAAGTTGAGAAAATTCTCTGTTGGAGTTGAGAAAATGTAGAATTTAGTGTGTGTGCCGAGTAACCTTTGGGTGTTGAGTGAAAAGGTCTTCAGGTGTCGAGTGAAATAGTCTTCAAGTGTTGAGCATCAGAGAAATGTAGTGGATGCCAAGCAAAATTGTTTAGGTGCTGAGCATTAGTAAAAACACAGTTGATGCCAAGTAACATAGTATGTTCCGAGCACTAGTATTTCAATAGTGCTGAGTTGCTGCATTATTTGAAAAGTCAAAGAATCACTAGATCAAAAATGATAAGGTGGTTACATTGAATTTTGTGAACCAGTTGGGTGATAAGGATGATGAGTTGGTGTCACAGAGTTTTATGCTCTTGCTCATCCATGCCAAAAATTATACAAAGGAAAATATAAAAAGCCTATTCCCTAGGATTGAAATATTTCTTCAGTAGAGGCTCTCGAGTAGATGGTGTAGAAGCACCTTTGAATAGACACATGTACATAAGGAAAGAATAGCAACCAAAGGGATTATCAACCTTACCCTTGCTTATGCCTATATACCCATTGTGTATCTCTTCAACTAAGTGAAAGGAAAAGTCACATATGGAGTTCATTCCATACTACAATATTTGGGCCATCATGAACACTAGGGGCATTGGGATATGCTCTTGCTCACCCATGCCAAAAATCTTACAAAGAGAAATATATAAATCCTATTCCCTAGGATTGAACTATTTCTTCAATAGAGGCTCTTGGGTAGATGGTTTTACTAATGTTAGATACCATACCTTAGCAAAATGATCTTTTAGCAGCTTACCTTGAAGATATAATCTTTTTACATCATATCTCACCCCCAAATAACAAAATCAATCTTTTCATGCAAAGCGATGTTGGAACTCATCATAAATTTTTTTTATCTCCTCAGTTATAACCTTAAAAAGGTTATCCCTATAATGGTTCTTCACTATTAGTAGTATAGTGTCATACTTCTTGGCCATAGTGGTTATCAAGTTGACATTCATAAACATGCCTGATGCAACAAGCTTCCCAACATCAAATTCCCAAACATTGTTCAGTGGTATATCATGGTTCCTTTGTGAAGACCATGTTTTAAATAATTCCATGCCAGCCATTGATGTTTCTGCATCTCTTAATAAATTTCTTGTATCATACAAGCCTTCATCTATTCTAAATCTAGTAATTTTTGGAATCATTTTCTTACACTTTGTAGTTTCATTTGTTAAAGTAGCCAATTGCTCCAAGAAGTCATCATGGAAATTTATGTGTTGGAATTTTGTTTTCCTAGAGAAATTGCCTTGGGAAGGTATCTTTACTAATCTTAAAGTGTTTAACATAAAGTCTTCTACGATAATGTTCAAGTAATTACCGACGATCCTTACACAACTCTGATCACAACAAATACCACCTCAATCTTTGTTCATTCTATCTTTCTCTATCATGCATTGTGTTGGTCATGTTTTTACTTTAGGTTTATCTCAATATATCTGTAAGGGCCCATTTGGTTTTTGGAATAGGAAGAGAAAATTAGAATATGTTTTATATTTGTTGTTTGGTACGCTCAATTAGAATTGGGAATAGGAAGACATATTGCAATTTTGCCCCTAAAATGAACATATATCTATGCAAAAAAATAGTTGTAATTGGAATAGGCCATTCCTACTCTATAAATATTTTTTTATTAAAAAAATATTTAATGATTTTTTTTTGATTTTTTGAATTTTGAATTATATCTATTTGTTTTAAAAAATGAAATAAATAAAGAAAAAAAAGAAAAAAAATTAATCCTTTTACCATTATTGAAAAAATTAATCAAAAAATAATAAATTAAAAGCAAAAAAATTTAAGGGAATTATTTTTTAAAATACAAAACTTAACCTTATTCCTATTCCATTTTTGTACGAGCAAACAACAAATTAACATATTCTCAATTGAATTCCAAGTGAACCAAACGGGATTGGAATTTCCCTTTTCTATTCCCATTCCCTATTACAATTCTCATTCAATTTTTCTATTCTAATTTTCAATTCCTATGCCAGCAACCAAATGGGCCCTAAGTGAGTGTTCTAGGTTCCTTTTGTGAGAATTAGGGTTTGATTATTTTAATTTTATTAACCCTACAATAACCCTAATTTTTTTCACTAAATGTCGCCCTAAGAAAGCTTTCATGTTGTGTGCCTTTTCAAATTAAAATCCATGAGAAAAATTATTTGAAATTACCCCCTTTCTATTTTTGGGAACCTTTTAAAAGGTCATTCACATTGTTTAAAATTTTCCTAAAGTTTCAAAAATATTTTTAACCCAAGCTTTTATCTCTAATTTTCCATGGGTTCATGTTTCTTTTTGAAAAAGTAATCGAGTAATGATAAATGTTGAACCCTCGGTATTTGTTTTTGAGCATATGGTATGTCTAACATCATGTAATTGTCTTATTTGATGTCCTTCAATATTGTTCAAAACATAATCAAGACAAATACTTAAGTGTTATACATTTAACACTTAATATTCACATTTTTTTTGAAAATGGATGTAAAAAAATAGTTTTGGTCTATTAGACAGTTGACAAGCTTTTTTATTAGATAGAACCAAATAATAGTACCTTTTTGCAAAGGCCTTAGAGTTAGCTAAAATGGGTCTTCATTAGTTTTTCCATAACCCATGTATGGAAAGAGAAAAAGTCTATTTATTAGAAAACGGTACCAAATTTTTATGATAGTTTTGGCAGTTTTGAGCTGTTTTGGTCTAATGGAAGTTTGGGGTACATAAATGCCTCCAAAATTTCAAATTTCTTGGTTTATAAGTAGAGGATAAATTCATCTAAAATATCCAATAGGTGGTTTTGATAGAAGTTGCAAAATTGCTGTTAAATTCCTTGTAGACCAAACAATTTGTAGGCAGATTTTTAATAGCAAAGAAGAGAGTAATGCTTTATATTCCTATTCTCATATTTGTGGTTTGATTTTTATTGAAGAAGTTTATCAGAGGTAGAAGAAGGGTTATATATTTTTGATTCATTCATTCATATCAGTATTTGATCAAATATTTTAATAGAAAAAAAAAAAAATTTGAATATTGGATGTTTTGAGGAGAATAGAAGCATATCTTGCATTATGTTTTCAACAAGAAGTTGAAACTAGTGATTCATGATTTGTGTTGTAATAGAGATGATCCTCTAATCTTATATTTCATTTTTTCATTTTGGAAGTTGGTGTGAAGTTGGTGCTTCAGGTGTAAGGGATTAGTGTTCCTTGAATTTGTTGTTTTTAAAATAGGGTGTTGGTGCTTCCTAGAGTTCTAGCTCTAAAAGATTTTCCCAAGAGGCCAATAAAGTTTCAGATTTAAAGCAGTTTTTTACCCTAAGTGGTTTTCCATGTTAAAATATTGTGTCACATTGTTATTCATTAACTATCTTTCTCATGTTAAATTTTTATAACTTGTAATTGCTTCAAGTTTTTAAAAGTATTTTAAACCATTTATTCCAATGGTGTTTGCATTCCAAAAAGCAGTATTAGAGAAAGGTTCCCTATATGAAGTTTAACAACTTTGGGTAGACTTTGGTTGAGTGGAATACTTATTTTTTATGGTTCAAGATATTTCTTCAAAGGTTCCTATTTTTGATGGATCAGATTATGCTTTTTGGGAAGTAATGATGCAAACATATTTTTTGTCTATTAATTTTGATGTTTGGGCTTCAGTTGTTAATGGTTATAAAGCTCCTAATACTTTACCTATAGATCCTGATGAAAAGAGGAAGTATGAAATTGATATGAAAGATAAATTTTCTATACTTAACAGTTTATCTAAAGATATTTTTTTAAGGTAATGCCTTACAGCTCTTCTAAAGAAGTATGGGAAAAAATTAAAAAACACATACCATGGTAATGATAGAGTTAAAGAAGCTAGTATACAACATTTGAAATCAAGATTTGAAGACCTTAAGATGGGTAATGATGAAAATGTAGAATATTATCTCCTTAAGATAGATAAAACTATAAATGGCATAAGAGGACTTGGTGAAACAATTAATGATATTGATGTTGTAAAGAAAGTTTTGAGATCTCTTCCTAATAAATTTGGTTCTAAGATATGTTTTATAGAAGAAACTAGAGATATTAACAAGTATAGAATGGAAGACATTCATGGAGCACTTGTAGCTTATGAAATGAGAAAATTTGGCAAATAGGAATCCACAAGCAAAGAAGTAAGATTCAAGGTGGAAAAGAAAGTGAAGGAAGTCTCTTCAAAATTAGAAGATCTTGATGTTCTTAAAGCACATTTATCAAGGAAACTAAATAAAGGAGCAAGTAAATACAAAGGTAAACTTCCTTTTAAATTTTTTAATTGTGGTAAAATAGGACACTTTTCATCTAAATGTCCTTATAATAGTCATGATGAAGTAGATGATGAGAAAGAGAAATAAAGTAAAAATAAATTCTATAACAAAAAGAAGTTCTTTAAGAAGAAGAGTTTGATTGTTGAAGTATCAGATAGTGATTCTATTAGTTTTGAATGTGATGAAAATGAAGTTTCATTCATGGCTATAGAAACTACTTTTCAAGAATCAAATAGTGATGATAATGTTGAACTTGTTGAGGCTGATTAGAATGTGAATTTCTTTATGCACTTAAAAAGATCAAGGAATTAAAAATGAATTTAAGTGTTCAAGAAAACCAATTCTTAAAAGAAAAAGAGAATTTTGAAAGAGAAACTAAGGACTTAAATCAACAAGTTATGGAATTGAATTACAAGTTGAGGAACAAAAGAGAATTGCCTTTGTCGCTAAGGAAGAGTTAAGTTCTAAAGATCGGGAATATACAAGGTTAATGAATGAAGTAGTATCATATAGAAAAAATTTAGAAAAATATGAGAACACTACTTTGGATGATATGTTAAGTAAACAAAGAAGAATTGATGATCTAATAGGAATTGGTTTTGAACTTGGATAATGTTCTAGTGACAAGAAAGATAAATCTTTATTCGAGATATTTAAATCTGAAAGTAATGATACAAATTAGAAAGATATCACTTCAAATGTAGGGAAAAATGCAGATTTTAATCATATTTATAATTATAAAAATTAGGTTATATCAAGTACTTCATGGGTAAAAGTTACTCAAACAAGTTCACTTCTTTCTTTGATGGGTTTTGCTTCATGTGTCATCAATATGGACATAGAATAAGTAATTGTAGACACATGTCAAGAAGGTATTCAAAGTTTTGTTTTGGTTACTCCTTTCCTAAAATGAATAGTCTAAGATGTTACAAATGTAATCTCTTTGGTCATGTTATGAGTAATTGCAAAACTAAGTCAATTCATAATGATCAATCTTATGCTAGTCTACAAGTTGATAAAGAATTTGATACTAAAGTGACTATAGATATGGAGGCCTAAAATTAATAAGTCTATGTTTGTTCAAATGGCTCTACATTTTGAAGAAAAAGGCTTTTGGATAATTGATAGTGGTTGTTCTAGAAACATGCTAGGAGATAGAAAAAAGTTTGACAAATTGATTAACTACAAAGGTGGCAATGTTAGTTTTGGTGATGATTCTTCGAGGAAAATTAAAGGTTTTGGTTCTTTGATGCTTAGTGAAAAAATGTCCATTCATGATGTGTATTATGTTTATGGATTATAGTAAAATCTTCTAAGTTTTGGTCAAGTTTGTGACCATGGATATGAAGTTATTTTTGATGACTATGGTTGCCAAATCAAATTAAAATCTGGGTAGTTGGTTGCATCAGGTAAAAGATCTAAAGGGAATGTATACAATTTAAAAGATATCAAAAATACTAACAATCATGAAGATGCTTGTCTTATGGGACAAGTGAATGAAAGTTGGTTATGGCACAAAAGGCTTGGACACTTGAATTTTGAAAACTTGGTAAAAGTTAGTAAGCATCAGAAAGTAAGAGGTATTCCATGTATAAGTAAGCCAGAGAACATTATTTGTGAAGGGTGTCAATATGGTGAACAAGCAAAGGCATATTTTTGCTTCTAAACTATTGCAATTAGTACATACTAATTAATGTGGTCCTACAAGGACAATGTTGTTAAATGGTGAAAAGTATTTCATGATTTTTATAGATGATTATACAAAAATGACATGAGTAACATTTTTGAAGCATAAATCAGAGGCATTTAACAAGTTTAAGATTTTGAGGAAAATGGTTGAAAATGAGTTACACATGAAGATTAAATGCTTACGATCAGATAAAGGTGGTGACTTTACTTCACATGAATTTGTTGATTATTGTGAAAAAAATGGCATCAAAAGACAATATGCAGCATCCAGTGCACCTCAACAAAATGGAGTTGTTGAGAGAAAGAACCAAACAATGAAAGAAATGGCAAGGACTATGTTAGATGAATCTAAAGTACCAAACAGGTATTGGAAAGAAGTAGTTCAAAAAACTACATACATACATATATATATTTTAAGCAGGGCACAACTAAGGGTAAAAACTAAGTATAGTTGGACATCCTACATCTGTTAAGCATTTTAGAATTTTTGGAAGTAGATGCTTCATTAAGAATTCTGATGATAAAATAGGAATCTTTGATTCAAGATGTGATGAAGGAATATTTTTAGGATATTCTTCTCGAAGTAAAGCTTACAAATTTTTTAATAAAAGGTTGAATAAACTTATTGAAAGTGTACATATGAATGCGGATGAAGTTGTTCAGGATAAAAAGGAAATAAGAATGGATAATATTTTCCTACAAGGTAGTGATAAATACTTGAAAGAAGTAGGTAAAGAAGTAGATAATAAAGTTGATGAAGGTAAAGAAGAGATAACAAATCAAATTGAAACACCAGAACCCACAAGTACAAAGGCTATAGGAACAAGATTGAAGAAGTATCATCCTCAAGATACGATTATAGGGGATAAACATGTAGGTATCCAAATGAGAACAAAAAGTACATCTAGTGAATGTGCTAATCTCTATTTGTTATCTCAAATTGAATCTAAATCATATAAAGAAGCTAGTATGGATGAGTTTTGGGTTAATGCTATGAAAGAGGAACTAAGTCAAATTGAAAATAATAAAACTTGGGAATTAGTACCTAGACCTAAAGATAAAAATGTAATAGGTGCTAAATGGGTCTTTAGAAATAAACTTGATGAAAATGGAAAGATATCAAGGAACAAGGCTAGATTGGTTTGTAAGAGTTATGCACAAATAGAAGGTGTGGAATTTGATGAAACTTTTGCATCGGTGGCTAGAATTGAAGCAATTAGAATCTTTCTTGCATATTTAGCTTTCAAGGGCTTTAAAATGTACCAAATGGATGTTAAAATGAAATATCTTAATGGTTATCTTGATGAAGAGGTTTATATGGATCAACATGAAGGATTTCAAAATAGAATCTATCCTAATCATGTCTACAGGTTAAAAAAGGCTCTTTATGGTTTGAAACAAGCTTTGAGGGCTTGGTATTCTAGGTTGGATCAATATCTTATAAAAAATGGCCTCACTAGAGGTGGTGTTGATAGCAATTTGTACATATATGGTACATGTGATGATGTTCTCATTGTTCTTGTTTATGTTGATGATATAGTATTTAGAATCAATGATGATGCTTTAAGTCAAGGTTTTTCAAAGCTCATGCAATTAGAATTTGAAATGTCCATGCTTGGGGAACTATCCAATTTTATTGGGTTGCAAATTTATTAGTTGGAAAATGGTATATTCTTATCCAAAATTAAGTATGTAAAAGAAATGTTAAAGAGATTCCATATGGAAGATTGTAAGCCTATGGGAACACCAATTATAACGGGATGCAAACTTAATAAAAATGATGATCCTCCTAATGTTGATCAAACTACTTATAGATCCATGATTGGTAGTTTACTATATCTCATAGCTTCAAGGCCTAATATCATGCATGTTGTATGTTTGGTTGCAAGATTTAAATCTTCACCTAAATAATCTCCTATTATGGCAGTTAAAAGAATTTTCAAATATATTCAGGGCACTTTAGATTATGAGATTTTGTATCCTAAACATGACAATTTCAGATTTGTTGCTTATATTGACTCAAATTGGGTAGGTCGTCTAGATGAAAGAAAAAGTACTTTAGGAGCAACATTTTTCTTGGGTAATAGGCTAACGTGTTAGCATAGTAAGAAGTAAGAATCTACTACACTTTCAATTATAGAGGCTAAATATATAGCCGCATGTTCTTGTTGTCAACAGGTTCTTTGGATGGTTCAATGATCTGATGAACGGATCTAGACTATTTGCAGTAATGAATGCTTAATAAAATCAAATTAAATAAATCACAACTTAGCGGAAGTCTTAATTCATTTACTATCAATGAAATCAAAACTTAAGATGAGAAACAGAATTGAGAGAGAAGATAAGAAGATGCAAACAGAGTTTGATTTCGGAGTTCGCCACAAACGTGACTACGTCTCCGGGTCGGCTCCAATAGAGTACGACCGATCTGATTAATCTCCAAAATAAATTACAAATGCACCAAGATTATTCCCTTAAACACATCAGCATAGCATGCCATCGACGTGCAGAATAGTCTTCAAAAATCTCTTAAACATTCTCCTATTCTCACCACCTGAATATCCTAAGAGTTTCCTAAACCCCCTTTTTATACATGAAATTAGCCAAAATAAGGCTATAACCAAATTTAAAAAAATAACCCCTTCAATTAATTCCCCTCTCGGAATAACCTGTTAGCCATTTTTAACAGATTCGGCTCATGTCAATTTTGGGGTTAAAAAAAAGATTATAACCTTAATTTACTAAGGTTGGAGGTTTGTTTGGCTAAGGATAAGACAAAAATCGCGCAACACATTCCTCAAGTGCTAAAATGGTGCAACGGTTAACCATAATTTTATGGTAACCACTGGTCGGGGGTTCTAAACTCGCCGGCGGTCTACCTCATTTGAAATTGGCGCTAGCCAATGTTTAAATAGTAGTTGCCGCCCATAAGTTTCAAAAGTTATGCTTGGTGCAATGGTTGAGGCACAAATTTTGAAGGTAAAGGGTCACGAGTTCAAATCCGACCATGAACTCTCTTTTTTTTTTTTTCCTATTTCCCCATTTTGCTGATGTCATGATGACATCAACTATATTCATCACTTACCTTGAACTTCAAAATGGCATAACTTCCACGTACGGGCTCCGTTTTTGATGAAACAAACACCGTCAAAAAGCTCTCGACGAGCTCTTTATTTTGAAATCCATTGTTGACCACTTTGGAGATGATTATTTTTTCACCTTTTTTATGACCTTCGTTCTTGATTTGACCAACCTTTGACTGACCATAACTTTTTCATATGGACTCCATTTTTGTCCGTTCAAATCGCATTGGGTCCAAAATTTCAAGGAGTTTAATTTGATGCTGATTGTTGGAGTTTTGGAGATACTTAAATTTTGATGAAAGTATCCCCCGGATCAAGCCTCCCCACTGAAGACCTTTTGGACCTTCAAAAGTGACATTTATTCTGACATAAAGTGAGAACTTGGCCTCCCCACTTGTCCTGTATCATCTGTACATTTGAATACCTGGCTCACAAGCACAATGAAGACTGCAACAACATTGTTGATCATAAACATTATTCTATCACTTCCATAAGCATCTACATCAGTTGTCGTAGCCACTAACCAACAAACATTGAATAGCATCAAGCTGAACAATAATGCAGAAATGAAAGAGAATAAGTCAACAATATATTGATCGTTAACAACAGGAACATCTTTACCCAAGGAACCATCAATGCTTTCAATCATCATTCCCTCATGTTGTACTGCAGGTGCATCCTGCAACATCTGACCCTAGTTAGCTACTCCAAGTTCAAGTGTAGAACTACCTGTACTGATAGACATAAGAGTTAACTCTTTACTTGCATTAATTACCCTCTTTAATTGCCCTGTATTTGCAAAAGAATGATCAGTCTTAATCTTCTGAGAATGTACAATATACTGAATGCCATCTTTAAATAAGTGATAATGATTCTTTTCCCTGTAGAAAATTGCTTTTCGATCATAAAGATAAGGGCTACCAAGCACTATCCCACAGATATCCAATGGAACAACATCAAATTGTACTTCATCCACAAACTTACTAGTGATTGCAAATCTTAAGGTGCATTGTCTTGTTACTTGCAACTTATCATTTTCACAAATCCAGCCTAGTGGATAAGGTTTCTTATGTAATGTAGTTTTTAATCCCAAGTTTCTTACAACACTTTCAGAAATCAAGTTCACTTGAGAACCACTATATATGAGTGCATTAATTTTAGTGTTCTTAGAAACAACCCTTAAATGAAACAACTCATTCCTTTTTTTATCTTCAGGAAAATCATTAACTTTAGATGAAGAAGCGCAACTATGAACAGAAACACCAGAGATAGGAGCTTTACCTTTTACACCCATAGCTATTATCTTAGTCTCATCATCTGAATTAGAACCAAGATCCATAACAACATTTGTGGCTTTCTCCTTACCTTTTTGTTTCTGATTCTATCTTTGAGCCCACTTAGGCTTCAATTCGGGATGCAACTTCCAACAATGTTCTTCATCATGACCCTTCTTGTCACAATGAGTGCAAGAAAGCTTCTCATCCTTCTTAACTGTAGCTTCCTTCTTTCCTTTCTCTGTCTCAACATTCTTAGAAGATTTCTTTACATCATTATCAAACTTATCAATAAAAGATCCTTTACCCCTTGACTCTAAGTGCGTAGCTTGAACTGACACTTCATCCAAATTACAAGGGTTTAATACCAAAATAGAATGTCTAAGGTAGGAATGTAGACCTCCTATGTACTTCAACAAAGTATCCTGGGTGTACAAAGGAACATTCAAAGCAATAGCCCTTTTTCTAAATTCATGGGTGTACTCTTGTACAGTTTTCCCTTTCCCTTGCCTAAACATTTGCCAGTCCATCATTAACTGTTGCATATGTCCTAGGGGATAAAACTGCTTCTTAAGAGCATTAACAAACTCTGCCCAAGTTAAACTGACTCTACCATGCTGTGAAACTTCTGCCTTAGTCTTACTCTCCCACCAGGTTAAAGATGTACCCCCTAACCTAAGAGTAGCTAATTGAATCCTATCAACATCATCTAATAGGTTTTGGACTCTATAGTAGACTTCTACTTGCTGAATCCAATCATCCAATTTTTCAGCATTAAGTTCACCACAATACTTAGGTAAGTCAAATTTTACATCCAGTTTGATCTTAGGCTTATACCCACTCTTGAAAGGATTAGAAGAAGTAGAAGAGGGAGGAGAAGAAGAAGAGGGTGGATCTGGTTTCTTGTCACCATCTCCATGATGTTTCCCTTTTTTGTCTTCACGTTCTTTTCGCTTTTGCCTCTCCTGAAAAAGAATGTCCACCTTAGCCTTCATCTCGAGGAATGCTCTTCAAAATTCTTGCTCACTGATCTCATCAGGAACGTCCATTCTAGAAATAGACATCTTTGGAAAAGTTCTTTGCTTCCGGATCTCAAGATTAAATTCTTCAAGCTTGCCTTCACCCTTCTGAATTCTGGATCTTGTTAGCATTAAAAAAAAATAACTGCAATAATAGTCAACTGGGCTCTGATACCACTTGATCTGATGAACGGATCTAGACTATTTGTAGTAATGAATGCTTAATAAAATCAAATTAAACAAATCACAACTTAGCGGAAGTCTTAATTCATTTACTATCAATGAAATCAAAACTTAAGATGAGAAACAGAATTGAGAGAGAAGATAAGAAGATGCAAACAGAGTTTGATTTCGGAGTTCGCCACAAACGTGACTACGTCTTCGGGTTGGCTCCAATAGAGTACGACCGATCCGATTAATCTCCAAAATAAATTACAAATGCACCAAGATTATTCTCTTAAACACATCAGCATAGCATGCCCTCGACGTGCAGAATATTCTTCAAAAATCTCTTAAACATTCTCCTATTCTCACCACCTGAATATCCTAAGAGTTTCCTAAACCCCCTTTTTATACATGAAATTAGCCAAAATAAGGCTATAACCAAATTTACAAAAATAACCCCTTCAATTAATTCCCCTCTCGGAATAACCTGTTAGCCATTTTTAACAGATTCGGCTCATGTCAATTTTGGGGTTAAAAAAAAGATTATAACCTCAATTTACTAAGGTTGGAGGTTTGTTTGGCTAAGGATAAGACAAAAATCGCGCAACACATTCCTCAAGTGCTAAAATGGTGCAACGGTTAACCATAATTTTATGCTAACCACTAGTCGGGGGTTCTAAACTCGCCAGCGGTCTACCTCATTTGAAATTGGCGCTAGCCAATGTTTAAATAGTAGTTGCCACCTACAAGTTTCAAAAGTTATGCTTGGTGCAACGGTTGAGGCACACATTTTGAAGGTAAAGGGTCACAAGTTCAAATCCGACCATGAACTCTCTTTTTTTTCCCTATTTCCCCATTTTGCTGACGTCATGCTGACATCAACTATATTCATCACTTACCTTGAACTTCAAAATGGCACAACTTCCACGTACGGGCTCTGTTTTTGATGAAACAAACACCGTTGGAAAGCTCTCGACGAGCTCTTTATTTTGAAATCCATTGTTGACCACTTTGGAGATGATTATTTTTTCACCTTTTTTATGACCTTCGTTCTCAATTTGACCAACCTTTGACTGACCATAACTTTTGCATATGGACTCCGTTTTTGTCCATTCAAATTGCATTGGGTCCAAAATTTCAAGGAGTTTAATCTGATGCTGATTGTTAGAGTTTTGGAGATACTTCAATTTTGACGAAAGTATCCCCCAGATCATTCAAAATTTTTTAGATATGAAAGTAACAGTGTCTAAACTAGTTCCTATCTATTGTGATAACCAGAGTGCAATTAACATTCCTAAGAATCCAATTATGCATTCACACACCCAACACATTGATGTTCATTAGCATTTCATAAGGGAACATGTCTTGATGGTAATGTTGAATTAGATTTTGTTCCTTTCTCAATAGAAACATTTGAAGGATTAAGAACAAGATTGGGGATGCTATCCCTCTCTTCTCTTGTATAAGCTCATAAATGAGTGATAGGTTTTAGGGGGAGCATATTTTGCTTATTTTTTTGTTACATTGAAAACTTGTTATATCTCCTTTGTCATTGATGTCAAATGGCAAGAAAAACGAAGAGGATTTTTACGTGATGTATATATAGGTATAGGTACACATGGATATATAGGTATACAGGTACATATATAGGACATGGATATATAGGTGGAAGTTGGTATTGACATCAATGCCAAAGGGGGAGTATGTTGAACCCTTGGTGTTTGTTCTTTGATTGTTGTCATTGATGTCAATAATGAGCATATGGTATGTCTAACATCATGTAATTGTCTTATTTGATGTCCTTCAATATTGTTCAAAACATAATCAAGACAAATACTTAAGTGTTATACAATTAACACTTAATATTCACATTCTTTTTGAAAATAGATGTAAAAAAATAGTTTTGGTCTGTTAGAAAGTTGACAAGATTTTTTATCAAATAGACCCCAACTATCATAATTTTTTGTTAGCTAAAATGGGTCTTCATTAGTTTTTGCATAACACATGTATGGAAAGAGAAAAAGTCTGTTTATTAGAAAAGGGTACCAAACTTTTATGATAGTTTTGGTAGTTTTGAGCGGTTATGGTTTAATGGATGTTTGGGGGTATGTGACTACCTCTAAAATTTCAAATTTCTTAGTTTATAAGTGGAGGATAAATTCCTCTAAAAGATCCAATAGGTGGTTTTGATAGAAGTTGCAAAATTGGTGTGAAATTCCTTGTAGATTGAACAATTTGCAGGCAAATTTTTAGCAACAAAGAAGAGAGCAATGCTTTATGTTTCTATTCTCATATTTGTAATTTGATTTTTATTGAAGAAGTTTATCAGAGGTAGAAGAATGGTTGTATATTGCTGATTAATTCATTCAGATTAGTATTTGATCAAATTTTTTAATAGAAAAAGAAAATATATTTGGATATTGGATGTTTTGAGGAGAATAGAAGTATATCCTACATTGTGTTTTCAATAAGAAGTTGAAACTAGTGATTCATGATTTGTGTTGTTACAAAGATGATCATCTAATTTTATATCTCATTTATTCATTTTGGAAATTGGTGTTTCAAGTGTAAGGGATTGGTGTTCCTTGAAATTGGTGTTTTTAAAATAGGGTATTGGTGCTTCCTAGAGTTGGAGCTCTAAAAGATTTGCCCAAGAGGTCAATAAAGTTTCAAATTCAAAGTGGTTTTTTACCCTAAGTGGTTTTCCATGTTAAAATATTGTGTCACTTTTTTATTCATTAACTATCTTGGTCATGTGTTAAATTTTTATAACTTGTAATTGTTTCAAGTTTTTAAAAGTATTTTAAACCATTGATTGACCCCTCTTCTCAGTGGTGTTTGTATTCCAACACCTTGATCTTCTCAAGATCAAGGGTTGTCTCCTTTCCCATAAGAAATCACATATCATTTACCATGAGCGACATGGTGACCAAGCCATGGGACCTAGTTAATAAAGAACCAATATTTTAAGGTGAGTGACCCACACCATCAAATCTCTTCAAGATCGATGCCACTTTGTCGCAATGGGAAACTACAAGGTTTTTATCCTTGGTGATATAGCAACTACTTTTAAAAGGAAATACTACAAGACTAGACCCAAAGGTGGCACCGTGTTGGTAAACATAATGTTCTTTTTGATTTAACTCTTAAATGCCCAAATCTGAGAACAATATCTAGTTACATTAGTTGGAAAGTAGCTTTTGAAAAGACTAACATTCCATTGAATTATTAGGTACAACTCCCTATAGCAGATTTACAATGAATTATGTTTATTTCTAAATCTAAAGGGGGGTATGCTCTTAACTGGAGAACAAGAGAGGTAAATTGAGCTAGGCCTAAAGAGGATCTGACTCAGGCAAGAAATTATTTTAGAAGACTAATTAAGTTTATGAATTCACACATCTTATGAACTCATAAGGCTTAACAATTCAATAGTGCATGCTAACTAATAATAAATTGATTCAGCAGGAAACTACATACAGAGAAAGAAGGGTTAACTTGAAGGAAAACACCTAAGGGATTTCTCTTGACCCTATGATGAAAATTCTTATCATATTCAGTTCATTGCCTCAAAATAGGGGAATGAAGCTTTGTTCATTCCTTATTTTAACTTAGATAAAAAAGACCATACAATTAAAATTTAATAGAATGGAAAATAAAATAATTGACATAGAATACCATGATTGGCTTTATAACATCCAATATTTTACACCAAAAATTAGCCGACCTTTCGTTAATTTTTCATTCCAATACATATAGGATTTCAAGATGACTATTAAAAAGGAAATTTAATTAGTTAATCTCTTCAAAAATGACAAATGGAAAGGAGCCTATTTGTCCATTGCAATGATTACATCAAATATGAAAGAGCTGGAATATGAATCACTTCACCTTCTTTCCCTTTTCTACTTTTGTCCTATAGGCCTTAGCAGCAACAATGATTGGAATTAATTCTTTATGCCTATGAAGATGTACATTAGTATATCTTAAGAGCCATTTAGAATGATCTATGGCCAAATATTTTATAGCACTCAAATGGTTTTGTATTTCCTCCATGTCTATGTGTACACATCCACCAAGTTTTTGGATTTCAAAAACTTTGTTATGGTGACCAGAGCATATCCCTGTCAGAATATCTATGAAGTTGGAGAAATTTGTTTACGTGATAGATACTCCAATGATTCCTTTTCCTTTCCTACTAGTTTTCAAGTTTGTATGAAAACCTCTTAGGAGTTCATAATCTCTATCTTGATTCTTCTTTACTTTATCTATAGTTTCTTTAAGCCCTTCCTCTGTCACCATGATCATTTTGGACTTGAACTACATGCTTTGAAGCCATTCAACTAAAGGTTCATCTCCTTTAGGTAAGATCTTTTCCTCGATAGCTTCCTTTTCCTTCATGTGGATAATCATCTTTAATAGAGAGACACAATCTTCACTCTTAGTTTTCTCTGCTACCAAGGTGGCTCTATTTGTTGAAATGTTATCCTTTTCTATTTATAGCCTCACTATGGCATTGCCAATTTTCTTTATAATGGAGAGTCCTACCAACTTTATTTTCCCACTCCACTCTCTAATGATATGCCCAAAGTGGTTATCTTGTTGGAGCTAAGAGATGAGCGCTTGAACATTTGTAGCAGTAGGATCACTAGTAATAGGCCTTCTAGAGATGCTTGCTAATGATGTGACCAATTACTTGATGAAGCCACTCAGTTCTTGTATTTTAACCTTCATCTTGACCTTTGAAAATTTATGGCTTTCTAGTTGTCCTTCAATCACCACATTTTTTGACTTCCACAAGCCAACCGTGGTGTCATGTTCAACCTCCCCAAGATCTATACAGTGTAAGGCAAAGTCATGTATAGTCATGTCCTTAATTCTTCCTTCTTTGGTGGGCTTTGCAATCTCCATTGTTAGATGCCCAATTTTAAGGTCTTTTCTGAGGATGGACAAGGCCTTCTTCTTTTTAATCTTGGTCAGTGACAATCCAGAGTGGATAGAAAGAGATAGAGTATCCTTGTTTGGATCTCCTTCATCTTTTCTCTTTCTCTTCCTATCTAGAGTGTCCCATAGCCATGAATTTGTGCTTATCACCTTGGAGGCAGTCCCAAGAGAGTCTATGCTAAACATCTTTCTCTTTTATAGGGTGATTATTTTTGTATTCATAGAGAAAGGATTCTTTGGAGTATGTGAAATGGTCTTTGAAGAATCTTGGCCTTTCTCTTCCTCTGAGGTGTTCTTTGTTGCCTCGTTTGACTTATTAGATTCATTCTCACTACTTTCACCATATCCTAGATCTAGTACTTGCACTTGGGTGCTACTTAGAAGGAGAAGTGCAATGCTTACAGATAGGGTTGGGCTACTATGAGGTGAGGGGGGAGGAGTGACTACACCATCTTTTGATTCCTCTACTTTCTTCTTCTTAACTTCTAATGGAGTTTTGATTACTGGGAGGGAGCCATCCTAGCAAGTCTAAGCTAAGGGACTATTTTTGTCAAGAGGTTGATCACCTTCACTTGATGGTTGAGCTAACCCTTGGGTAATGGAAAAAGTTGCACTTGATGTGGAACCTTGGGAGGAGGAAACCACTACAACTATTGGGGAAGCTTGAGTTGTGGTACTTTTGCTTCAACTCTTCTTGGCTATGGTCCATTCTGTAGAACCACAATCAGTATGCAAAGAACATTAACAAATGAAGTAAACATTCACAAACCAAAAACTAAATTCACATATATGCTTAGACTAAGAAAGAAAATAAGAAGTGCAAACCTCACAAGAGAAAACACTCCATGCTTTCTTGATTCTGTAGATGTGTCCTTTTGCTGTGGATGTATGCTCAAGATGCTCAAAAGCTGCTTCAATGGAGATGGGTAATGGCAAATTGGTAGCTTTGTGAGCTCTCAATTTGGCATTATAAGGGTATGGTTGATGGCTTTGGTTCTCAAAATAGCATGGTAACTTTAGCTCAAAGATTGTTGATGAAATGGCTTGGGATGGGATTCAATTTATAGGCTAAGGGGTAGAGGGATGGAGGGCTTAGATGCAAGGATGGATGAAGGCTTAAGGAGGGCTAAGATGCACTCAAAGGGGAGCACATGGATTGTGCTTGTTTAGCACCAATGGGAAGGTGACACTTGTCACAAGGAGGAGGAGTGTGAGAGGGTAGGGTTAAGGGTTGGTTAAAGTCATGATGAGTGGGGTTGAGTATGTAAGAGGGATGTAAGAGGAATGAGTGTGGAAGAGGGAAGAGTGTGTAAGATGGATATAAGAGTCATGAGTGGGCTTGTAAGAGTCTTTATGTTTTGTAAGAGCACTCATGACTTAGTGGTTGGGTTTTTTTTGAGGGGAGACTTTGGTTTGGATTAGGAAAGTCTTAAACTTGTTTAAGGAATGTGACAACATTAGGGGGTGGATTAGGCTTGGGTTTAGGATTAGATTAGGGATGTTAGAGATGTGCAAGTGGATGGCATTAATGAGGGTGGGTGAGTTAGTGGCTAAGCTTGGTTAGTATGGGTGGATGGGGTGGATTAGGCTAAATGGAGGATTAGAAATAGGTTAGGGGTTTTTGAATTTGAGGATTTCATTTATCAAATAGATTTATTTAATAAATGGGGATTTTTGGAATTAGATAGAAGAATAGGATTTAATTGATAAATAATAGATTATTTGATTTATCAATTAGGACTATAGATGATTAATTAAATTAATCAACTAGGGGATGACAAAGGATTAATTAAATAGAAATTTAATTAATAATGCCTTTTTAGATAACTAAATAGGATTACTAAAATAGTGTAATCAAATTTAGGTGTCTACATTTTGCCCCTCTTTGACATAGTGTTGAGACAACACTATTTCAAAGAAGTTCAAATGAAGATGACACGAAGAAGATGTTTTAGCAACAAGGTTGCCCCAGTCTCAGATAAGAAGAGGAGAGACTAGACTTAGATGATGCCCCCTCAAGAAGGCGGCGGGGAGAGAAATGAGGCTCGATGACTTCTTGAAAAGTACAAGAAATTGAGACGAGCTGAGACGCAGGTTGGCGAAGAGAAGGGGCTGAATTAGCTCAAACTCTCACTACGGGAGAATGATAAAGGGAAATCAGAGGCACAATAGTAAAGCAAGCTTAAGACTTTCCAGGATTGGGGGGGGAGATGGAGGAGCGGAGCGCTATAAAAGGAATCCATTGAAGCTTTTTGAGCGGGGGGATACTTCAAAGAGAAGTACCACCATGTAGTTGAGCACTAGATTTGCCATAGGACTGTTGGTTAATTGCCAAGGTTACCAAGAACATCAAGGCCTTTTCACCAACCGTCCAGAGGACTGACAAACTGACTCAAAACAAACACACAAGGATTGCCCCAGTATCACACATGAATCCCAGAGGAAGCAGCGTGGAAACGACACTAGGTAACCCACAAGCAGAAAAAGAAAACAAGCAAAAGACCTGATCAAGACCTTACGCTCTAATTGCCCCATTCACAGCATACCATGATATGGAAGATCATGGAAACCTTGAGGAGGGAACAAGGAGATTGCTTGGAAAAGATATTTCAAGACCCAAAAGGGAAGATCCCAAATCAAAAGAAAGTGAAAATCCAAAAGAGAACTGTTTGCCAACGAGATGGGTAGGACGAGGTACTAACGGACCAAGATCAGACATGAGGAAAGCTATATCCTGCAAAAATCTATCAGAGAGCACCTAAGCTGATGGATCTGGATGAGTGATGCGTCTGGCAAGCTGAACTAAGAAGGATAACACTTTGGTTATAGGAGATCTAGCTAAAGGATCCATTGGCATATCTAACCAAGGTGTGCGATGTGTGCAAGATGTTGACCAAGGATGAACTAACACGAAAGACGGATAGATACAATGATACTAAGCTAAAGAGGATGTACAAGCTGACAGACCAAAATATGTTACAAATGTACAAGTTTGTTCATGTTTTGGTTTTTTGTGAGATGGAAATGTTTGTGAAGGATGGGGTGTCTATAATAGTTGATAGGTGGATAGCTAGATGGTTTGTGAAAAGCTTAAGGAAAATGGGATTCTGTGTGTGCATGTGATAGGATACAAGCTAGGATACAAGATCATTTACAAGATAGAATATGGTACAAGCTTTGGACAAGATTTCGATATATACAAGGTATGGTACAAGATTTACAAGGTATAATACAAGCTTTGGTACAAGATTTACAAGCTGTACAGGAGGTATTGACAAGCTCCATCAGATTTTGGATATTTGATTGGAACACCAAGGGAACAAGCAGGTGTTTTATGGGATGGTGGGTGGATGGATGAGGGATAGGATAGTGATAGATAATGGATTAGTCTTTAGCACATAAGGCGCCTGAATTACCAGGTTTTCACCAAGGTACCTATCCAAGGCGCTTGAATTGCCAAGTTTTCACCATTGGACGCTTATTTCTCTTTACTATTTTTTTAATTTTTTTTTTTAATTTTTAATTTTTTATTTTTTCAAAAGTTGGGTATACCAAGGATCTTCAAGCATAAAACTTCTTGAGATGAATGATGTTAGTGGGATCATTCAAGAGTTCTCCTTCTGGTGTAGATAATTGATAGGCTCCGGAGCCAAAGGAGGCAGTAACCACATAGGGACCAAGCCATGTAGGTTCAAACTTGCCTTTCTTTTCTCGATCTGCTTGGACTTTCATATTTTCTTTGAGGACCATGTCACCTGGCTAAAAGTGTCGTGGGAGCACCTTCTTGTTGAAATTCCTTTGGAGACGAGTTTGATAGACTGTGAGATGGTCATAGGCTTGTTGTCTCTTCTCATCTAAGAGATCTAGCTGGGTGAGTCGAGCTACTCTGTATTCTTCATCTGAGATTTGCCCTCGCAAAGATATGCGTAGTGAGGGAAGTTCAACTTCTATAGGTAATACCGCTTCGGCACCATAGACTAGGGAGTATGGAGTTGTGCCTGTGGATGTACGGAAGGAAGTTCGATAGGCCCATAGAGCCGGATTTATTTGAAGGTGCCAATCACGGCTGGAATCATTGACAACTTTCTTTAAGATTTTGAGGAGGGTTTTATTAGTTGCCTCTGCCTGGCCGTTACCTTGTGGGAAATATGGGCTAGAAAAGCGGTGATGGATGCGGAGGGAAGTGCATAATTCTTCCATGTTGAGATTTTCAAAATTACCTCCATGGTCAGAGAAGATGGTGGATGGGATGCCGAAGCGGCAAACAATGTGGTACAAGATGAACTTGGAGAGTTGAACTCCTGTAGCTGAGACTAGGGGGACTGCTTCCACCCACTTAGTGAAATAGTCTATAGCTGTTATTATCCATTTATGTCCATCAGATGAGAGAGGGGTGATAGTTCCAACTAGATCAAGGCCCCAACAAGCGAAAGGCCAATGTGGTGCAATAGGCTGTAGATCCTGTGCTGGAGCGTGCACAAGATTTGCATGCTGCTGACATGGGAGACACTTTCTGACAAAGTCACAAGAGTCTTCTTCAATGGTAGGCCAATAGTAGCTTGCCCTAAGGATTTTTCGTGCTAGGACAATACCACTCGTGTGGGCACCGCAAAGTCCAAAATGTACTTCTTTTAATGCCATCACGGCCTCATTTTCATCTAAACATCGAGAGAGAGTATCGTGATAACCCCGACGATATAGGGTATTGGCTATGATAACATAGCGGGATGATTTTCAGATGAGGTTCTGGCGTTGGGTACGTGTGAGGTGAGGGGATATGATACCATTGTTAAGGTAAGCGTGAATTTCATGGTACCAAGGGGATTGGGGACCGACCAAGATACAAACACGGTTTGAATCCTCATTCGCATAGGCAGGTGTGAGGAGCTGCTCAACTAAAAACTCATACTGCATAGCTTCTTGGGGAATTTCCAAGAGCGAGCCAATAGTGGCCATGGCATCTGCTGCCTTGTTCTGCATTCGAGGCACTTGTGTAAACTGAAGCTTTGTAAAATGCTGGGTCAACTGATCAACTAGCTCTTTGTAGGGTAATAGCTTTTCATCTTTGGTTTGATATTCATTTAAGACTTGTTTGATAATGAGTTGGGAATCACCAAAGACTTGTAACTCAGTGATATTCCATTCTGCAGCTATCTTTAATCCTGCTACAAGAGCTTCATATTCTGCTATATTGTTGGTGCTAGGGAATTGTAGCTTGAAGGCTTTTGGAATGTAATCTCTTTGAGGTGTAACTAATAATATTCCTGCCCCTGAACCATGAGAGGTGTATGAGCCATCAAAATAAAGCTTCCATGGGGGCTGTTCTTCAATTAGGCAGATATGCTCATCTGGAAATTCTGTGAGCAAAGGATATGCATCTACTAGAGGTGCATCAGCTAGGTGATCTGCTATAGCTTGCCCTTTGATTGCCTTTCTGTCCACATACTGGATGTCAAACTCACTTAGTAGCATAACCCATTTGGCCAAACGGCCTGTAAGTGCTGTTCTGGAGAGCATATACTTGAGAGGGTCAATCTTGGAGACTAGTTGGATGGTATAACTTAGCATGTAGTGGCGAAGATTTTGAGTTGAGAAAACAACTGCCAAACAAGCTTTTTCCATAGGAGTGTAATTTATTTCATAACCAACTAGGGTTCTATTGATATAGTAGATGGCTCTCTCTCTGCTATAATCATCATGTTGTGCTAAAAGTGCCCCTAGAGCAGTAGGTGTTGCTGATATATACAAGATCAAGGGACGACCAGGAACTGGTGGAACCAAGATAGGGGGATTGGTGAGATACTGCTTGAGCTGATCGAAGCTGCGCTGACATAAAAGATCCCACTTGAAGTTCTCATTCTTCTTTAGCAAGTGTGAAAATGGTGTACACTTATCTGCAAGTTGGGAGATGAAGTGCCGAACAGATTGAAGTTTGCCCTGAAGAGAGCAAAGCTGTCGCAGTGTTTGGGGAGGAGGCATGTCTAAGATAGCCTTGACCTTTTTGGGGTCAATCTCTATACCTCGTTTAGAAACTATGAAGCCTAGAAGCTTGCCAGATGTGACCCCAAAGACACACTTCTTGGGATTTAGCATGAGATAATATTGGGCCAACCTATCAAAGACTTTTTCCAGGTCAGCAAGATGATCCATGAAGGTGTGAGATTTGACCAGGATATCGTCCACATAATCTTTCAAAATGCTATGGATAAGATCATGGAAAATGGCTATCATAGCTCTTTGATAGGTAGCCCCCGCATTCTTTAGGCCAAAAGGCATCATGGTGTAGCAAAAGGTTCCCCAAGGGGTAGTGAATGCTGTCTTATGCTGATCCTCTTCTGCAATCTTGATCTGATTATACCCAGAAAATCCATCCATAAGGGACAGGATTTCATGTCCAGCTGTAAGATCTACAATCATATCTATGTTGGGCAAGGGAAAATCATCCTTTGGACAAGCCTTGTTAAGATCTCTAAAATCAGTACAGATTCTGATGTCACCAGAAGGCTTAGTGATAGGGACCATGTTGGAGATCCATTCTGAGTAGTCAATAGGTCAGATAATCTTAGCAGCTAACATTCTTTCTAGTTCAGCTTTGACTAGTAATGCCACCTTGGGGTGCATTTTCCTAAGCTTTTGTCTGACGGGCTTGATCTTTGGATCGACTGCAAGATGATGGACTACAAGCTTTGGATCGAGTCCTGGCATGTCCTAATATGACCATGCAAATCGGCCAATGTTCTCTCGTAAAACCTCAAAGAGGAGGTCAGCTTGGTCTTGTGATAGGGATGCAGCAATGTGAACAATTCTAGGGATCTCTGAAGAACCAATGTTGACTTCTCTAGTATCCTCTATTAGAATAGAAGACACCTCTGGTCGATTATCTTGAGGAGGCAATAGTAAATCCTCATGTTCTGCTTGTGGCTCTGGATTTTCTTGCTGAGGGGTTCTCTTCGCTGCCTTAGCTAGTCCTAGATTTACCTTAGTTCCAGTTTTGGGTGTATCGAAACTAGGTTGGGGATTTTCTCCAAAATACCCCTTGGGATCTAGCTTGTAGATGTAGGCAGAATCTGTCTTTGTCTTCTTATGAGGCATTTCGGCTCCCATGAATCTTAGAAGCACTTCCTCTGATGCGAACTCATCAATATGTATGACACTTGGTTGGTCCCAATCTATGAGTTGTGGATGAGCAAGTGGTAGGTCAATGAGATGGATGGATAGTTCTCGGAGAACAGAGTCTCCTAGGAAGATTTGGTCTGGGATATCATCGTAGGCTCTCTTTTCAACTTCCTTAGGAATGTCTTCGATTTCAACAAGGTCGCGGTGGATGTTCGAAAAAGCGTGACCATTCTCGTTGGTGCCCCTAGTTGTGGGTATGCCAAAGCCAAGACCTGACTTTATTTCCCAATCATGTGCTTTGATGGGACATTGCATGCCCCTTTCTTCTGGTCCTAGTCCACCTCCTTGATAGTTCCATTTTTCAGTGACAAGTTTATGTTGTTGGAGATACTTCTGGCTGAAGTGATCAAGGCGTGCTTGATTTCTTGGAGGTGCATCCTTATGTAGCCAATTGTTGATATCTGGAGTGAGCTCCTCATGAAGAGGGGTTTTTGAGGAAACAAAGGTGGTTGGGCCAAACTGTTTGTATCGAGGAGGTGGAATCTCCTTAGCTTTGTGATATGTTGGCCGTCCATGGGTATGTGGATCAAGTGGGATTGCTCCGACAGCAAATGCATCTAATAGACTATATTCTCCACATCCTTTGTTGTTGATCTTTACAGTAGATAGGGTAGAGGCAAGGATGGTTTCTGCATCATTACAAGTGTGGGATGAGCTGGCGATGGTTGTGCCGATGTCTATTCCAGGGCAATGGTTTGTATATGAAGCTTCAACTGCATTGTAGTAAGCAAAGGGTTCTGGATCGGCATGGATGGTTACCTTAGTGCCTTGATGCAGAAATTTGATGCACTGATGGTAGGTGGATGGAACGGCCTTCATAGCATGAATCCATGGGCGACCGAGGAGGATGTTAAATGGTAGGTTTAGATCAACAACATGGCAAACTATCTCTTGAATGACTGGCCCAACCTTGATTGGTAGCAAAATAGTCCCTTCTGTGGTCCTTTCCAAGTTGTCATAAGCTTTGATGGTGATAACCTCACTGATCATATCTGCCTCAGTATACCCAGCTTGTTTTATGAATTTTAGGGTGCAAATGTTCAAGGCTGATCCATTATCTATCATTACTCTTTTCACGGCAAAATTGGATACCATGATGGCTATGCGAAGTGGAAGGGTGTGATCTGGCTCAACCGCGGGTATGTCGGTGGGTTTGAAAGATAGGGCACATGAGGATGAAAGGTGTCCAACAAGATTACAAAAATCAGTAGCATTGATATCAGAAGGGACACGGGATTCTATGAGAGCACTGTCAAGGATTTCTTTGTACATAGGACTAGTGCGGAGAAGGTCTAAAATGGATATTTGGGCTGGCATGTTCCCAAGGTGTTCCAAGATATTGTACCGGCTTTTTGATGGAGCTGATGGTGTTGATGAAACTGGTGGGCCTGCGATGTTAAATTGCGCTCTTCGAGTGGTGACCGCACACTCATTGTCTGGTCCTCGGATATTGATAACATTGACTGAAGGCTCTTTCTCAGATATAAAACCTATAAGGCTACCATAGTCTATATAGGATGAAGTGTGGTCATTGTTCTTCCCATGCTGTTGGTTTGGCTGGCGGTTGTTGGTGTTGTTTTGGATAGGTGCTTTTCTAAGATTTTGGTTGTTGTGTGGAGGAAAAGCATTTTGATAAATTTGTAAGCCTGCATTGGGAGAGGTTTGGGCACCAATAGTGATTTCCTTCTGGTCAATGAGGTCTTGCACATAGTCTTTTAGTTTCATGCATCTGAGGGTGGTGTGACCATTTACCCTATGGAACTTGCAATACTCATTATCCTTGTACCATGCAGCTTTGGATTGGCTTGGATCAATTTGCTGGGTAGGAGGAAATTTGATAAGGTTTTCCTTAGCCAATTTCTCAAAAATAACATCCAATGGCTCACCAAGGGGTGTATAGTTTCTAGGTGCAGGTTGGAATCTGGGCTTTTGCCCTACAGCTACATTGATGGCATTAGCTTGATTGTTAGACCCTTGAAAGTTGGGTCTTGTATTGTGGTTTTGATAGCTTTGGTTATTTCGTTGTTGGTAATTGGTAGCTTGTTGGTTGTTTGTTTGATATGGTGGGTTAGACTGGTTTTGAGAAGGACCAACGATATTCACATGTCTGGTGTCAGTAACCCCATCTGTTGCGACATGCTTGTTTTTGTTCCAATACCTAGACTTGTCATTGGAATGTGATTGATTTTGGTTGGCCTCTTTGTAAATCTTTACCACACCATCTTTTATGAGTCCTTGCTCAAGGATCATTCCTTTCTCTTTGATATCCTTATAGGTCTGCAAACAGTTCATGGTCATGTGGTGAGCCAAGCTGGGATGTGCATTATCAATAAACATTTTCACCACATGGCGTTCTGGCAAGGTGCAGGATATGCGGGTGGTAAGGGTTTTCCATCTTTGCAGATATTCGGCAAGGCTTTCTCCACCTTTTTGCTTGGTGTGGACAAGATCAACTATTGATAGCTCTGTTTCAACAAGATGGGCATATTGGGCTACAAATGCCTCAGATAATTCAGCAAAGTTTTTAATTGTGCCATAGGGGATTCTATAAAACCATTCAAGAGCTGGTCCAGCCAAGCTTTTGGGAAAAAGGCGCAAGAGGAAGACATCATTGTATGCCACGTCTTGGCAATGCATGTAAAATTCTTTGATATGTGTGACAGGGTCTCCTTTTCCTCTGAATTTGTCAAATTTAGGTACCTCAAAGTGTTTGGGAAATGGTGTTGTGGTAATGGCTCTGTCAAATGGGTAAGGACACACATTCTCAAACTTGAATTTCTTTGGATCATTCCCTTCTTGGATGGCTTTCAGGGCTGTCTTCATTTGCTCCCACTCTGAATTGATAGGTGATGGTTGGGGTGCCCCCAATGTAGGAGTGCCTTGAGGTAGGTATGTGCTAGATGGGGCCATTGAATATGGATGGTTATGAGGGATTTGCTGATAGGGATTGTACATTGTTTGGGCAGCTGCATGGTGGATGACGGGTTGTTGAGGGGGAGGTGGCGCATATTGCTGCATGTGCTGCGAGGCTTGCTGTTGATATGGGATTTGAGGTTGGGATTGAGGAACATAAGCTGGCTGTGGGTTAAATGGATTTCTTTGTGGAGGTAAGGTATAAGATAGTTGTGAGGCTTGGGGAAAGGATCGGAGGGCTTGTGGGGTTTGACCAATATATGTGGGTTGTGCCCCCATTTGGGATGGCATCTGCAAATGATTGGTGGTTGGCTGGGGTGGTGGATTACCTCCTAGAAGTGGCATTGAAAAGTAGTTGATAAGTGGAGGTAATGGATTAGTTGGTGGTGGAGGTGGTGGGAATTGAAAGCTTGGGAATGGAACTGATGGGGTTTGATAGCTTTGTTGCTGGATTTGGAAGCTTGGTAGAGTGGTGGTGGGAGCTAGGGTCACTTGGGAGCTTGGTAGAAGATTGGCCGTAGCTTGTGGGATTTGATAGCTTTGTGGAGTGAAGGTAGTAGCTTGTGGATTTGTGGCTGGTGGTATTGAGCTCCCAAGACCTAGCGAAAATGATGGGATTATGCTTTGGGCTGTGGTGAACAAGCTGGGGGCGATGAAAGGTTGATTACTTGGCCCCATGGGTGGCATCCCTATTGTATATTGCTGAGGTTGGCCAAAGATGCTAGCACTGATTTGGGAGATGGGTGGATTGGGAAGGCTAGGTTGGGGAGCAGCAGCAATAGTGAAGGGGGTGAACGGTGAGGTGTTTTGGGTAAAGGGGGTTTGGAGCGGAGAGGTATGAACCAAGGATGGAGTGGTGGTGGCTGGGTTGGCTTGCGGCATGGAGATTTCAACTTGGGTGGATGATGGTATGTTTGGGTCTGTTGGATCATATGGATTGGCTAGAGGCTCTTCTTTTGGAATAAATTGAGGATAATTTGGATCATAAGAGAATATGGGTGGTGGCAGCTGCCCAAACAATGGGTGAGATGGATCTGATAATGGAGGGGGTCTTCCAAAGTCAAAGGTTCCTACATTGTCCCTTCGAAAATTAGCCATGATTGTCTCTTTGTTTTTGTCTATAATGGCATTTACCAATACTGCATTTCCTAGTTGGTTCATGAAAGCTTCAATGTCAGTAGGTGATGGCATAGCTGGCTCTGGGCTGAAGGATGGCTGAGTGCTCAAGGGGGGTGAGGCTGTTCGATCTAAATGATAGGGTTCCATTGTTTCTTTCTTCTTGGCTAAGCGAGTGACGGGTGGCATGAAAAAATGCTCCTAGGGATGAGATGCAATAATGCTGATGGATGCAAAATGGGGAAGGCTTTTCTATGCAAATGATTTCCTAGGTTGAGGCAAAGCTATATGACAAAACCTAAGGAGGATTGGGTTGGGGATTCTAACTTCAAAGATATGTTGTCAAAGTACAAAAGGTCTGCTTTCCTATGTGGAAGCTTGGTGGTGATTGTGTCAAGTTAAGGATAGACTGATGATCCTTTAGGAAGAACACGAGATTGACCACTTGTGAATCCCAACCTTTAGCTCAAGGTGATGAGGGATAACAAGTGACAAAACTAGATTACCCTAGACAAAGCTCTGTCAAAGGGATAACCTTGGTGAGATTGGTGGATTTGGAAGATTTTAGGAATGGCAAACTTTTAGCAAGGTGACAACAAATTTTGAAAGCTTAGATGTGCAAATTTTCGATTTCTAGCTAGATGGTATGATTCTAAATGAGATGGATGAGTTACTAATGCTTAAGGGGATAAGCTAAGATGGCTGGCTTTTCTACAAAGATGACTCTAGAGTGAAGCTTATCCAGGAAGATGTGGAGAAACAAGGGTGTCTAATCATAGAAATCATGCCTAGTTGGTAAGGCATAAGCAGGATTAACTCCTGGATGTTGGCTAAATTTGATGGTGCGCTCTAACCAGGCCTCTTGGAGTGCTTCGTCGGTAGCTTTGTCCTCTGCTTTGTGGAGTTTGGAAATTCGTGGGCTTGGTGTTATTGCTTTTCTCTTGGCTGAAAGTTCTTGGTATGCTAGAGATGGCTTGAGTTTGACCTTGTGAAACTTCTGTTTGGGTTTGGGTTGTTCCGACATAAATTCCTGAATCTGCTTGGCTTTGGGAAAATTCTCAGTTGTTTTGCTTCAACTTGTTCAACTTCCAAAATAGGTAGTGACTATGCTAAGTGTGCCCTAAGCTAGGATTGACCAAGTTTGACAAACATTCATTCAACAAGTAAAATAAAAACAAGCAATAGATAGGAACACCCAGATAGAAGTTTGTGGTTCTCAGAATGTGGTACTTGCGCCAAGGAGTGTGTATGTTCTACAAATTTTTCGATCAGTCACTCCAAACACATTAACATCCTAGATGGTTTTCTGCAAGGCAGACAATTGGTTTAGCTAGGGAGTCCTCGATATACGCAAGGTACGTGAGGCCCAAATCCGTAGATGAGACCAAAAGGATGTCACACAACCAAGAGGAGCGGTAACCCACTTCTCCTCTTTCACTTCTCAAGGGTATAAAGTTCCTTGAGGCTTAGCCCGAATGACAAAATCTTGATCCCAAGAGAGGTGTCTTTCGATTCACCTCCCGATTCTTATACTCCGCCGAAACGCTGGAGTTGAGGTCGTCCAAGGGGTGATGAAATCCCCAAGCAGGCCTCCTAAAAAAGAAACAAGGTTTTGGATCCTAATCTTATGCACCCAAGATGGCCTCGAAAGATGACAAGGGGAGAGAAGACTCGGATGACCTTGGGCTAAAAAACACGCTTGTTCTTTTACCAACTGACTCTTATGTGTGCTAATCTAGACTTTGCAAGCACTCATGTTTAAGAGACAATGTTCAATTCCAACTTGAAGTGCCAAAAAAAGTAAATCGATCGAAGAATGCACACAATAAGAAGAGTTAGGGTCAACAAAAGCAAACTCGCGCGCCCGGAGGCCCTCCATGTCAAGTATCGATTAATTTTCTTTAAGGCATTCAAGATCGAGTGTGAGTTTGTTTTAAGCCCAAAACAAAAGTGTGTGAGATTCGATTTCAAGCGCGCGCCCAGAGGCTCTCCACGTCAGTTGTTGTTCAATTTTAGTGCCCAAACTCAAAGTGTGATCGATTTAATCTAGAGTTTTGACCATTTAAGAATTTTGATAAAGTCAAAGCAAACGTTCAAAGACCAAGTGAGTGAGTTAGATTGTGGAACATTTAACACCTTTTTCAAGTAGACCCATCCCCATAAATGGCGCTGAGATTGGAACCAATGGTTAATATTTGATGGGTGATTAGAAAAGAGGTGAGTCCAAGGAACTACTCAAATTGATTTTTGTAAATTTGTATTTTAACTTAACAAAGTTTCTTAAATGTCTAAAAATCCAACTTTACCTAGATTGCATGTGAAAAAGAGATTTGTAATGGTTAATTGATCCTTGGCATTCAAGATTGGATTTTTTTGTTTTAAGCATGCATTCCAAAGAAAGTTGATTTTAACCCATGACATTCAAGAGTGTGTTTTTGAGCAACATTCATTCAATGAAAAATGTGTTTAACCATTCAAGTTCAAATTTTTTTTTTTTAGCAACATGCATTCAAAGACAAATGGTTAAACATTCAAGTTCATTTTTTAGCAACATGAAATCCTGCAAGAAACATGGTTAGTGGTTCCATATGTGCTCCAACCTGCAATGAGACAAAAAAAAAAAAAAAGCAATTTTAGTTAGTTAGCCAAAATCTTCAAAAATGAGAGCTTAACTATGAGAAATTTTTTTAAAACTTTTTTTGTTGTTTTTTCTACGCGTAAAAATGCTTAAAATCTTCTAAATCTCTATTTATAGCCTCACTATGGCATTGCCAATTTTCTTTTTAATGGAGAGTCCTACCAACTTTATTTTCCCACTCCACTCTCTAATGATATGCCCAAAGTGGTTATCTTGTTGGAGCTAAGAGATGAGCGCTTGAACATTTGTAGCAGTAGGATCACTAGTAATAGGCCTTCTAGAGATGCTTGCTAATGATGTGACCAATTACTTGATGAAGCCACTTAGTTCTTGTATTTTAACCTTCATCTTGACCTTTGAAAATTTATGGCTTTCTAGTTGTCCTTCAATCACCACATTTTTTGACTTCCACAAGCCAACCGTGGTGTCATGTTCAGCCTCCCCAAGATCTATACAGTGTAAGGCAAAGTCATGTATAGTCATGTCCTTAATTCTTCCTTCTTTGGTGGGCTTTGCAATCTCCATTGTTAGATGCCCAATTTTAAGGTCTTTTCCGAGGATGGACAAGGCCTTCTTCTTTTTAATCTTGGTCAGTGACAATCCAGAGTGGATAGAAAGAGATAGAGTATCCTTGTTGGGATCTCTTTCATCTTTTCTCTTTCTCTTACTATCTAGAGTGTCCCATAGCCATGAATTTGTGCTTATCACCTTGGAGGCAGTCCCAAGAGAGTCTATGCTAAACATCTTTCTCTTTTCTAGGGTGATTATTTTTGTATTCATAGAGAAAGGATTCTTTGGAGTATGTGAAATGGTCTTTGAAGAATCTTGGCCTTTCTCTTCCTCTGAGGTGTTCTTTGTTGCCTTGTTTGACTTATTAGATTCATTCTCACTACTTTCACCATATCCTAGATCTAGTACTTGCACTTGGGTGCTACTTAGAAGGAGAAGTGCAATGCTTACAGATAGGGTTGGGCTACTATGAGGTGAGGGGGGAGGAGTGACTACACCATCTTTTGATTCCTCTACTTTCTTCTTCTTAACTTCTAATGGAGTTTTGATTACTGGGAGGGAGCCATCCTAGCAAGTCTAAGCTAAGGGACTATTTTTGTCAAGAGGTTGATCACCTTCACTTGATGGTTGAGCTAACCCTTGGGTAATGGAAAAAGTTGCACTTGATGTGGAACCTTGGGAGGAGGAAACCACTACAACTATTGGGGAAGCTTGAGTTGTGGTACTTTTGCTTCAACTCTTCTTGGCTATGGTCCATTCTGTAGAACCACAATCAGTATGCAAAGAACATTAACAAATGAAGTAAACATTCACAAACCAAAAACTAAATTCACATATATGCTTAGACTAAGAAAGAAAATAAGAAGTGCAAACCTCACAAGAGAAAACACTCCATGCTTTCTTGATTCTGTAGATGTGTCCTTTTGCTGTGGATGTATGCTCAAGATGCTCAAAAGTTGCTTCAATGGAGATGGGTAATGGAAAATTGGTAGCTTTGTGAGCTCTCAATTTGGCATTATAAGGGTATGGTTGATGGCTTTGGTTCTCAAAATAGCATGGTAACTTTAGCTCAAAGATTGTTGATGAAATGGCTTGGGATGGGATTCAATTTATAGGCTAAGGGGTAGAGGGATGGAGGGCTTAGATGCAAGGATGGATGAAGGCTTAAGGATGGCTAAGATGCACTCAAAGGGGAGCACATGGATTGTGCTTGTTTAGCACCAATGGGAAGGTGACACTTGTCACAAGGAGGAGGAGTGTGAGAGGGTAGGGTTAAGGGTTGGTTAAAGTCATGATGAGTGGGGTTGAGTATGTAAGAGGGATGTAAGAGGAATGAGTGTGGAAGAGGGAAGAGTGTGTAAGATGGATATAAGAGTCATGAGTGGGCTTGTAAGAGTCTTTATGTTTTGTAAGAGCACTCATGACTTAGTGGTTGGGTTTTTTTTGAGGGGAGACTTTGGTTTGGATTAGGAAAGTCTTAAACTTGTTTAAGGAATGTGACAACATTAGGGGGTGGATTAGGCTTGGGTTTAGGATTAGATTAGGGATGTTAGAGATGTGCAAGTGGATGGCATTAATGAGGGTGGGTGAGTTAGTGGCTAAGCTTGGTTAGTATGGGTGGATGGGGTGGATTAGGCTAAATGGAGGATTAGAAATAGGTTAGGGGTTTTTGAATTTGAGGATTTCATTTATCAAATAGATTTATTTAATAAATTGGGATTTTTTGAATTAGATAGAAGAATAGGATTTAATTGATAAATAATAGATTATTTGATTTATCAATTAGGACTATAGATGATTAATTAAATTAATCAACTAGGGGATGACAAAGGATTAATTAAATAGAAATTTAATTAATAATGCCTTTTTAGATAACTAAATAGGATTACTAAAATAGTGTAATCAAATTTAGGTGTCTACACATTCAACCCATTTTCTAGTCCTTTTGATGATTTAAGCCATCGTTATATCTAGCTCTTCTCCTACATCTTCATAAGGTTCTAAGCTCATTGGATTGCTCTTATCTTAGTTAGATAGGTGTTACTATATATATTTTTACCATCATCTTCTATTCCCTCTACATCGATATTAAATTCATACATCTTCACTTGATCAACTATCAGCCTAGAAAAAGCATGATCATGGCTCTCAAACTTATCCTTATAATCAGCCCAGTATTCTTTAATGTTGGTGATGTGTTTGATTACAATTCCAATCTACAACACCTCACTTGCATATCCATTCAGATCAAACATGAGCCTTAAGACTTCATACATCTCTAACTTATACTTTTCTTTAAACACATTCAACATTGTCTTTGCATTTGAATGAGACTCACAACTAAAAGATCCCACCTTCATAGGAAACTCATACCCTTTCTTCTTCAAACTCCTGCTTAGCACATTTACTTAGATTTCTTTTTAGGTGATCTTGATCAACACAATCATATCGCTATGATACCTCGACAACTTCAAGGGAAAATCATCAAAAGCTACAAGACACAAATGCAAAAAGGATGAAAATTGAATGAAGTAACTCCCAAATTGGCTAATGGATGCCATGGCTTCAAGGATGAATCTCCTCTCTAAACATACCTATAGCTCCATGCAAATTCTCATGGTGAATGCATCATTAACTCTTATATACTTTGCATAACTATTTCCAATTGTAAACATGGGTAGAAATCATAAGATTTCACATCATTAGGAAAATTTTCCACCCTAGGGAGGCTTGGCCATAATTTTAGAGAAGTTGACATGTAAATGAGGAAAGAGGACATAAAGAATGTGTTGAATAATTTTGCAACATGAAGAGCATTAGAGAGAATCTTGCTCACCTCATAAGCCCAATCAATATATTGGGTGTCAGAGAAGATGACTTGCACCAAAAAGAAATATTACTCAATAAATTTTAAAGATTCTACCTGACCTTTCAATCTATGTAAGAGGATCATGATGTTAACAATTTCAAGTTTGAGGTTAGTCCCAAACAGAGTCTTAGGAACCTTACTCTTGGTGCTCCATGGTTTTTTGAACCATGTCTGAATGTTTTCCTTCTTCCAGATCATCTTATTGGTGGAGAACTCAAAAATGGTTCCCCAATCTATCAAATCTAAGAATTCCTCCTATTCTGGAGCTCAATGGAATTTTTCCATAGTGTTCCTATCTATGGAAATCAACACTGTGTCATCTAGTAGCACAATTTTCCTTGTGTCTAGGTTGTATCAATTTATACATTCATAGATTAACTCTCAAGAATGGACCACATCTAAAAAAATAGTTGGCTCGACCAAACCACATCCGAACAGCTCCTCACAACTTCTTATTAATGGGATGGATTGGCTTTGAGCTCACTCTCCTTTGGAAATCCTTCATGTCATAAAAACAAAGGGATTTATCTATGGAGTTTTGCAATTGGGACTTGATCCTTTTCAACCTATTGAAACCCACAAATCTAGTTGCCATTCTTTTGAAAATGAATTTTAAATTAAGAAAATGAGAGGGATAGCTAATTCAATAGATACTGGGTTTAAGAAAACTTATGGACATTAATAGAATAATAGTTCAAGAAAAAGAGCGGTAGTTTGTTAAACTATTCATATTTCCATATATATGATAGCCTCAATTTATCCATTAATATTTAGAGTTCATGCCACATGAATGAATTAAAGAAGAGATCTGTTAAAATAGTAAATGTGTGATTTTAATGAATATCTCAGGGTATTTTTACTATTCTGTTGGGCCAATGGTAACTTTCTATCTCCCTATTTTTACTTTCTCATTTTCCTTCAAGTTTTGGGAAGTTAACATTAGAGTACTCCATGGAAAAATATGCACTGAGCTGAATTCTATTTATTAACTATTTCCTAAAATAATTAGATTATTTCTATTATCATCTTGAGATGTTTTGTGCACAAATTATGGATCCAATCTGTTTACTATCCTGTTTTTCTTTAAAATCCAAAAAATTGTCTTAATGGGTTGAAAACCTGCCAAGAAGAAGACAATTTTCATTTCTCTGCCAATGCTCCCCCTTTAATTGACCTTTAGACCAATGTCCTTTTTGAGTTCAAAAATGTCCTAGTAAGGTGCATAAATTTTTTAGGAACCCACCTTTTCCTTCTTTTCCTTCAGGAATGCCTTTTGTGGAAAACCAACTTCATGGGTTGAAAACCCACCAAGGAGAAGTTTGTTTTGAGTTTTTTTTAGATTCAATTATGAAAGCCATGATGCATATTTAACCTTTTTTGAGGAAAATAATTGTAAAGGGAATGTGGATTCACTCTAAGGTACCTTACTATTTTTAATTTTTGACCCATATGCATCATTTGGTACCCTTCACAGGAAATCATCTTTGTGGGTTGAAAACCTGTAGAGGAGAAGATGACTTCCAAATTTCCACAAGCTTCTATTTTTATTGAGAAAATAATAGACTAAAAGTAGATATGAGTGGTAAATGATCATTGTATAAGCAACATGAATCTCCATTAGACTATGAGCTAACCTACCCATGAGATCATTTTGACACAAAGGAAAACAACCCAGCTATGAAATATGGAGAAGAAGAAAATGAGAAATCTGATGGAGACTCATTCCACCTAAGGGGGCTTAAATCTAGACCCAAACACAATTAGGAATTCACTAAGATGCAAGTAATCACTTTTTGTACTTAGGTAGAGGGTGAAAACTGGGGCAACACACTATAAAGTTAAATGTCATTAATAACCTTGTTAACTTGTCAAGATGGTACACTATCAGATGCCACTGGGGATTCGCACTGAAGGAAATAAACTATTGATCCGCACCATCATATCTCTTAAACATCAACCGTGGTCACTTTATCGCTATGAAAAAGTTGCATGAAATTTACTACTAGTGACATAGTGACCAAAGGGAAATACCATGGGCCCACTCTGCTTACAATGAAGTTATCTTTTAATTTCTACCATTTGATGCAAGGGACATCGATGATGGTCACTATGTCACTAATGAGAGTTGCTCAATTTTTACCCTTGGCAATATAGCAAGAAGATGGCACATGTCTAGAGGCACAAGTTGGTCCAACATTAATTGCTAGTAGTGAAAGAAGAAGATTACGTGGAAGGATTTAATTGGATCAAATGCCAACTTGGAGGGTTGAAGCTAAGTCATTAAAGGTTTTATTCCTCAATTGTTATATTTTTCAAAAATTGATGACTTATTTTCAAAATTGAAAGGTGGTGCCACCCTATTTCTCTACAATTAATTTATGATAATTAAGGCTCCTCATGTGAAGTAAAACTAGAGATATAGTTCAAGATTTAGAGATTTTCTTCATACAAACATATTTCTAATTTTTCTGAGAGATAAGAACCTATTGAAGAGTTATTTTCAATATGGTTAAATCATGAAGAATTTTCTATACCATCGATTCATTGCAAAATTCATAAAGAAGAAAATAAAGAGCCAAGTAAGTATCTCAGTCCATAATATAGTTCAAAGAATTCTAGTTTTTCTACATTGTTATCAAATATGCCTCCAAAGAAGGGTCTTTCAGGGAAAGTAGAATATGCCAATAGGAATATACATAATGAATTCCTAGAATAATTAATTGAATCCACAAATGAGTCAGCCCAAATGAAAAAAATAATTCCTATGAACCATAGACTTTGGATCACAGATAGTTTATATGATAAAGGGAATTGGACTAGAGATGGCATTACCTCTAAAACATGGCTCTAGTTGTTCAAGAAATGGTTCTAAAAAAGGAAATTATCTCCCCCCCATGGAAATATCTACAATTTTGATTTGGATAAGTTAGTAGTCTCTAGGGTTTTCATGGATTCAAACCTTCTTATAGCTATAGCTCTAAACTATGACCTAGTAGCCATGATAGTGAGGAGAGTAGATGGGGAGTGTCTGATAAGAATTAATGCATAAGAGATTCAAGAGGTTTTTGAATTGGAGCTAGTCACAGATTATCATGAGATAATAGACTTTTAAGGATTGGAAAAAGAATACTTGTCTCAAAAGGATCAAGTCAGACAAGGTGCGTTGAGAGGGAATTTGACCACAATTGGTAATTTGACCTTTGTTACAACATCAACTAAGGAGCCTTTTAAAAATTAGTTTTTCAATACTAGGGCTATTGATATCTATATGACTTTATGTAGGTTTTTTGGTGAGGATGAACAAGATTTTATGCCAATAAAATTCATGCATATGATGACCCAGATCTCTTCTTTGATGTGGATATAATTTTTGATTTTTGCATCTTATTTAGTAGAGGAGATTCACTTAGGTTTAGTTGAAATTGCAAAGAGAAAAGTTGAGAAAACATTTTTACATTATTCATTGTTGATGCATATGTTCTTGTTTAAAGGGGTTATTTACTTTGAAAAAGAGATGGTTTTAAATAGAGAATATGAGGGAGAAGCTTTTCCAGTCTAGTTATGGAGAGCAGATATGACTTTGGATGTAGAATAGGCTAGCTTTGTTAGATTTGATAGGTAGTTCACATTGAGGTTGAGAAATCTCATATTAAGGGACAATCCCATAATTCCTAAGGCACTACTCGATTTTATTATATTGATGGACAACCCTACTAGTTTGAAGCCGGTGTCTCACAATTGGGTAGACATCATACCATACCCAGTGTCTAGATTTTTTAGAGTGTATGGATTCCAAGGGACTCCCCATGTACTTCCTTACCAAGTACCTTTGAAGGTGGGAATAGCTGAAATGCTATGGCAGATAGATGGATTGGAGGAAGCACAATTGATTGGTCAGTCTAGGGGCTCAATTTTCCCAATTTGCATAGTTTCCCACCAATTCATAATCACCAAGGGTGGTTGGTTGTTTTTGTACAAATTCTTAAACCCATATAAAATGGGTCTCTCCCAAGAGCATTTCAATGATAGTAAGGAATTTTTTGATATTTTCAGACAGATAGCTAAGACTGATGCCAAAGATCATCGACCTTAATTCTTTGAGGGCATAATAAGGAATGAGTTCTCTCTTCAAAAACAAGAGATTAAGAAGGAGAAATGGAGACTTTATTCTAGGGTTCTAGAATTTATTAATTTTTTTGATAAAGACTATAAGATTTTGAAGGATGACAAGACGAAGGCATATAAACTAAATAAATTGATGATCACTTTTGTAGAGATCATGGAAGAAATGAATGAGAAAAAGATGTTCTTTATTAATTATTACCCTGATAAGGCCCAAGAGGTCATGAGAAAATTTTCTTTCACCCCTACAGTAGGATTGAGGTAGTTGGTTATTTAGAGGAGACTTGGCTACAATATTATTCAAAATAGAAGGTCTGTAATTGAATAGAGTAAACAAATAATTGGGTCAACTAGTACTATTATGGAGGAGAGGCTTGATGAACCAATGCTTAAAAGTAAAAATATAAAAGAGAAATAGGTGCCCCAAATAGAGGAGTACTCACCTACCCAATCCCCATTACATATAGGAGATGAACAACTCACTAAGGAGTAGATGAAAGAATTGGGATCCCAAAAGGGAGTTTTTATCATTATTTTAGAGTTAGAAGAGGGGAACCCTCAAGAGCCTCCCATGCCTAGCCTAGAATTAAATGTTTCTAATTACAAAGGAAGGGAATTGGACCCTATGGTAGAGAAAGCTAGTCAAGAGTTTCTTTATAATAAAAAATTTGTCAAATCTAGAGCTTTCTACCAATTTGCATGGAGAATAAATATTCAATTATTTGAAGAAAGATGCAATAATAAAAAGGTAGAGCATCTTGAGATTGAAGAGGCTTCCATATAGAACCAAATATAGGAGGAAATTATGCAAGAACTTAAGAGCTTGACCCCTAAAGAGGGAAGGAAAATGATAAAATCATCTGGGGTCCTAGTTCTGCCAAATTGGGACATTGGTGATGCAATGAGTTTTAATTTGATCACCAAGAAATTAAGTGAAAATGAAAAGGTAAAGAAAGAACTGGAAGGTGCCAAGTATAGTGAAGATAATGCTACATTAGTGATTTGGTCAATGAGAAAAGGATCCATAACTAGCTCTTCCCAACCTAATGATACTGGCTTGATAGGAAATTTGATTGTAAGAAGGATGGAGGATACTACAAGTGAAGAGGCCACAAAGCTAAGTGTTGGAAAAACAAACTTTACCTTAGCCACAACCTTGTGGGGTAAAAGAGAAAGATTAGAACTAGAAAAAAAATATGAGAAGGTTTTGGCAACATATAATAAAGAGGTGCAAAACATGATAGAACTTTAGAATAAGTTGATAGGGAACCAAGGACAATCTCATAGGCCTAGAATCACTTATCCACTAGTGAACCCTTTTAACTCCACTCCTCTTATTGAAATTCTAGACACTCCACTGAGACCTTAGTATTATACTATAGAGGATTTTGAAGAAGAAAAGTGTAAATTGTGGGCATTGCATGTAGAGCTAGATATCTAGTATGCGGATAGATTAAGGAAAGCTATCATGTATTTAATTGAAAAAATTGGCTGGCCAACATTTTATGATCAATTAGAAAAGGTAATAAATATACATAATGAGTTGAAAGAAAATGATGACGCTCTAAAGCCAACTTCCAATAAATGGAACAAGAGGGAAAAAAATGTTACTCTTCTATGTTTTTCAATTATCACTTTGTCTTGTGAACATATAGAAAAGACTTATGACTTGACTAATGATCTCTTGAAGTTTGATGATAAGAGAACTACATTATGAAGGAAAATCATTAATTATCTTACAAAATAAAAGAGTAAAAATTTTGGACTCTTCCCCCATGCCCTTGATTAAAAGGATAAAATAAAAAGTAAAGAAAAGTGGGCCCAAGAATTGGATGACCTATTATGTCTTAGGATGAATAGTAAAAAATGAGAAGGGAAATGCATGGTGGTAGATTACAATGAAAGAAGTTGTAAAAGTAAAATTATTTTATGATTCTTTGAGAGAAGATTTTATTGAGGTTGATAAATTAAGAGAGTATGTTTTGAAGAAACAACATGATATTCTAAATTTTAATTGGCTAGATGACACACTTTTTGAAAAGTGAATTGTAGATTTTGTACATGCAAAGCAATTGGAAATGGCTGAAACCAATAATGATGAAATGGAGTAGGATGATTTACAATAAAAGATGAAGATGACAAAGGTAAGAAACCAATTGTAGTTACAAGCACAAAGGCAAAAACAAATGACTTGGCAATAGGAAAAACAAATGTGACTACCAACCTATTGGTACATGATGATGTGGATGGAGAACCTCAAGTTGAATTAAGTCTGTAGGCATCATAACTAGGTCCACCATAAGTAGGTTCATTGGTTACACCGTCAGAGGATTAAAAACAACATTTAAGTCAATAATGAAAACTCCTTAGCAATATATTATACATTTTATTCTAAATTCATTACACAAAGAGTATCTTAATTCACAATTAATTTCTGCAACAATTATATTGTGCATACAATGCAAAAGATTTTAAAAAGTGTCCGTTGACCTAAAATGTTTATGACTATTATGATTTAAAACTAATATTGAGTCATTTTTTCACTAGTGGGACATGTGGAAAACTCTCACATTTTAACCAAACTTAAAACCTATGCATCTTTATTCAGTGATATAGCAATAAACATTGATCACTCAATGATAGGATGATCAGGAATAACTGTGATTCTTTTAATATTTCTTTACATAGCAGGCCCACTGGGAACATGTCATTTAAACACTTTCTCACTTTCATTACAGATCCTTCATGTTCCTTTTTCTATTATACAACCATTGTTGATCTAATGGATGTTGAATGATCAAGATCTATTTCTTGCTATATTATATCCTTGGCCCACAAAGACATAGGTCACAATGTTGCATAGTTACTATAACTAAAATACTTGCAACTTTGGGTAATGACATAGAGATAATCATTGATCTATATTAGATCAATGACTAAGAAAACAACTTCTAATTTTAGGGTGAGGTTCACCTGGGACATGTGGATTATCCTTGCATTCTCATATTACTTAAAACCTTGGTACTTTTCCATGGTGATAATGTAACATCCATGGATCTTCATCTTGATCAAAGATCAAGAAGTCACCCTAAAATATGCTTGGCCTGAGCTATGTACCAGTCATGGTGTGATGGTTGCCTTATGACGATGCACCATCCTCAGATGTTTTTATGGGCCCACCATGTCCACATGTCATCACATCACTAATAAAACACAAGCTCTCATGATGAAAAAGTGACAAGCATTGATTCTTTTGGCATCTGAGGGATAAGATTGATTATGAGGGTTGTTGCATTTCTTTGGTACTACTAGACCGGTGTTAGAATTTCACTTTTTCACAAAAAGAAAAGAAAAAGCATATTTGCATAGAAATGAAGTGGGAACTATTGATCTAGGATGAATCAAAAGGTTGTAAAACAACTTGTCCTCTGGGTTGTCCAATCACAATTAAAAGAAACATGCAAAAAAATCAAGACATAACTGCAGATAAAACAAAACTGAGGATTTAAAAGGAATTAACCCCATTCTTCAAAAAATAAAGATTAGGTAAAGTAATGACCTTAACAAAGGATTAATAAAAAAAGAGGGGTTTAGTTTTAAAAAAAAAATATTTATCACATCTAGGGTTTATTTTAATATGCCCACCTTAGACGATAAAAAGAAGACTATTTGAAATCCAAAATTCAAAAATTATTAAAAAAAAAAGTCAATCAAAGAGGGGCTAATAGTGGCTTTATTTGGGGATGACAAATAACTTCTATTCATGTGAGGGCTCAAAAAATCTGGATGAAGCAAACCACATACTTGACAACAATATAGAGAGCGATGCACACACAATAAGAAAAAACCCACACCTATATACATAGAAAATAATATGTACAATAGCTAACTATTGTTCATGGAAAAGAGAAGTGCCTTTTAGGACAAACACCTTTTCAAGAACTATCCTTAAACTAGAATTTCCATAATATCTCCATTGAGTTCTTTTAGGATGTATGAGTCTTCACCCCACCTAGAGTCTATTAAGGGCCAAGCCATAGAGGGTCAAACTTTCCATGTTTCCCCTTATCCTCCATTGTTGCATTCCACAAGACCTAGGCTCAAATTTTCTCTCAACTACCTTTCTATCAAACAAGTGTTTCATCTACAACTACAATTTAACATTCTCTTTAGAGGCATCTTTTCTTTTCTCACTTAATCCAAAAGTTCATCTATCATTTCTTGCATATCATACAAAACATCCTCATCATAATTTTGGATTTTTTTTTATATAAACCAATCAAGTTGTTCTGAGGAATTCTTGTTGGGATTAACCTCAGATATAAATAAAAATTATATGTAGATACAACCAATACTAGAAAATAGTAGATAGCATAAAAGAGAACACAAGACACCAAGATTTAATGTGGTTTACCCAATCCCTGGGCTACATCCACCAACAACAAGTCTAATATTATTATTATCTAGTGATTACAACCTGATTAGAATCTATAATCCCTTATAACTCAATACTACTATAAGAACCAATTTTCACATCACACATAATGAAAATCGCTAACCCTAAGCCTTATATATAAGAATTTTTTCCGCTTAAAAAATTAGGGCTAAAATAATAGAAAAATAATAGCCGACACCTTTTACAATATAAGGGCATTTTTGGCTTTGGGGGCATTGTCCCTAAAAGCCCCCATGGAGGTGTTGCCCCTCTACCCCACCCTATACTACAATAGGAAGCACACCTAGGGTGCCGCTCCTTGACCCCAACTTGGGGGTGCTACCCCAAAAACCCCATAGAAATAATATGGGGAGAAAACTATGCCAAATAAACCTTTTAGTCTAATTAGGCTCCATATCACAACAATTTTTTCTTGGATCCCATATACCAGATCAAAAGGTGACACTCCTATTGCTTTCTTAATTGTTACTCTATTAGCCCAGATTTTTAGAGGTAGCCTAGAATCCCATGCCTTTTTATTTTCATCCAAATCCTTTTAATGATCTTTAACAATTTTTTCCTGGATTCAACATGCCCATTTCCTTGTGGATGATATAGAGATGAAATTGATCTAGTCATGCCATACTTATCACAAAATAGAATGAAACTCATTTGATCTGAAGCACATGGCATTATTAGTTACAATACTTTATGGTCATCCAAATCTATTGATTATATTATTCAGTAGGAAATTTTTTACAACCTTTCTAATTGTTTTTATGGTGGGGATGGCTTCCACTCACTTTTTCAAATAGTTAGTTGCTACAAGGATCCATGAATAGATATGATGCAGGGGTGCTCCCTTTAATACCATAAGCTCATAACAAAAATAAAGAAACAACAAAAAATGCAAGAACAAAATATCGACTTCTTATTTTCTCTGCAAATGAGGAATTATAGAATTCATAAGTACAATATGCTAACCCACATGGGCACCTTCAGTACAATAATTTTCAAGACAAGGTGAAAACTATCAGCTAAAGCTACTCTAGAAAATGTTTGGGTCTTTCTTAAATAGCTAGTTTTATGCCACTTAGGAAGGTTCTAGATGCTCAAACTTAATACCTAGGGCCGATAGACTCTAACAAAACATGTAGAGTCGGCCAAATATATCTTTGACAATTATTTTAGAAATTTTAGGTAGCCCAACTTTAGAAGGCCATAACTTGCAAACTGTTGCTTTGATTAGCTATTATAACCACTTTTTTGAAATGCTAGCTTGTGACCTACAGGCTCATAACTACACTAGCACCCTCCCATTGAGTTTTTGGACCTCATCCAGGCACTCTAAGGCCTCCAATGATGAGCCTAAATATTTTTTTGCAAATTTTTCCACCAAAAATCCATAATAACTTCTCTAATACATAAGCTAGAGAAATGATATTTTTTTATGGTAGGCTTATATCTCTAAAATGAACCTTCCTATAGAAAATGAGAACATTCCAAGCTTGTATGATAAACTTACTAAAAATAGCAAGTTTCCATAAATAGTGACTACCTTGTTTGGTAGTCCTTATCAAAATAGAAATTTTTGGGTGATGCAAGATTGCTCTTACACCTAGGATGCTCCTACATCAGACATCTGAGGCAATTTGAGAAGTGACCCATCATGTCTCAGGTGTTCAAAGGAAAGCCAAGATGGCTAACCTCCTCCTTTTCTAGCCATGATGAATCCTCAACTAGTCGCCCTTTCCAATTGACCAAATATTCTTCATAAGTTCTATTTTTGGTACTTTTTCCAACAAGACTATCTAGTATCTCCTCAATCTCCTTCATAGTCGAACAAGCTACTGGAATACTCCACTGTGGTTTTGCAACTTCATCTCCATCACCTCCTTCATAATACTCTGTCAAATATGAAATATTAAATACTAGTGATATATTCAATTCAATAGGAAACTCCACTTCATACGCATTTCCAGAATCATGCCTTTTCACTATCTTGCACGGTCTAAACTTTTCATCTTCAACTTATTATAGGTAACCATTGGAAAAAACTCCTTTTGCAAATGAACCATGACATCATCTCCAACCTAAAATTTCTTATATCTCCTTTTTGCATCTACCTTAGCCTTATGCTATGCATTCATATTTATGATGCACTTCCTCACCTCCTTATGAACATTCTTCAAATGTTCAACAAAATCTTCTACTTCAGTGCTACTTATCTCTCCTTTATCCAACTGCCTCAATTCAGAATAATTTATGGGACTACTCCCATATACAATCTAGAATGGTGATTTAATAGTACTTATATTAATAAAATTATTATATGTAAATTCTTTCTATGGTTTATCTCCAACCAAGCATCTCAACAAGTCTCCAAAATTGTGATTCATAGCTTTTGTCTGTCCATCAATATGTGGATGATGCGATGAACTAAAATTTAAATCTATCTTCAACTTCATCCATAATGTATGCTAGAAATACTCATCAAATTTGGTATCTTAATTTGAAACTATAGTCTTTGGTAGACCATGTAGTCTCACCACTTGTCTAAAAAATAATTCTGCTACATGAACAACATCACTAGTCTTCTTGCAAGGAACAAAATGTGCCATCTTTGAGAACCTGTCAACCACTAAAAAAATAGAATCATGCCCTCACTATGCCCTTGGTAATCTAAGCATAAAATCCATTCTAACATCCTCCCATGGCTTCTTTTGTATAGGTAATGGCTAATACAACCTTGTATTTTGCTTCACTCCTTTTGCCATCTAACAAATTCTACAACTTTGTACAAACTTTTTCACATCTTGTTGTAACTGTGGCTAGTAATAATTTTTAGCAACCAAAGCTATAGTTTTATCTCTACCAAAATGTCCAACCAATCCTCTACTATGCTTCTCCTTGATGAGATTCTCTCTCATTGAACTTATGGGAATACACAACTAGCTTTCTTTGAACAACATATTAACCTAGATCATGAAATCTAACCACTTTGTCCTAACAAGTGTAATAGGTTCTATACAAGCCTTCTATGCTTCACAAAGATAAAGATCATCTAGATACAATATACTAAGTTTTTTGAACCCAAGTTTCAAAAAAAATGTATAACTCTGCAAAAGCTCAACCCACTTGAAATGCCTTTGGTTTAATTTTCCTCGACTAATCAAATATTGCAAAGCTTGATGATCAACATGTTGACATTAAATCATGTTTTTTATTAGTGACAACACTTATTCATTTTTGTATGGTTACCAAGCCCTTCAATTCGTCTTTAGTTCATGCCAAGCAGATTAGTTTAGACCAAGCAGTAAGTGGTTATTGAGCTTTTTAGTGTTCATTGAGTCATATGTTCTTGTGATGTGAAGCTAATGCTAATCGAGTGATGAGATGATTTAGTTTCTACCGAGTGACACTATATCTATTGAGTCTCTAGTGTATACCAAGTTCAAAACTACATTGAGTGATTAGTACAGACTGAGACTCTACTTCTACCATGTGCATGATGATGCCAAGTAATGTAGTAGATGCTATGTATCAAAAAGTCACCAAGTCATTTTTTAGAACTTGAATTTCTACATTTGGGCCGACTCATTAATATTGGTGTTAACTTATATTTTGGCCAACCTTGTAATTATGAGAATTGGGTTGATATATATGTAATGTATGTAATATGTAAGATGTTATGATGATAAGTAGATGTAATGTTTTGACACATAAGAATGCGAATGAGAATCAGTAACATAGTAGAGTATATATCAAGGTCAAATCAGGAGCAGTCAAGTTACATCTATCACAAAGAGGTGATCGGTACTTCAAGGATCTAAATCAAAAATAAAGTTGTAAGTTAGATCTACTATTTCACCCTAATAGGTGAATTAGATTCAAATCCTTTAATAGGGTAGACTTAATAGTCTTTGGTTTAAATCTCTTTACTAAGTGCATACTTCATTGTATGTTTGTGAAACCCTCTAACAAGGTGGATATAGTAGTCCTAATTTCTCCTAATAGGGCAGATCATTAGAAGTGATTAATGCAAGCCTTAACCAACCAACTTTATACTATAGTATTAAAGTTTTGTGGGTATCATCCCCACCCCAGTTTTACTTTCTTATTAGAAGGTTTTTGGGTCACTAAATATTGTGTTTAAGTGTTTTAAGCTTTCAATTCACCTTGCATGCAGTATATTGGATCTATTGATGATAAATGGATTATGTTATTATGTGCTATATTTATTCAAAATTTTTGATGTTACTGATTCATCCCTCCCCTCTCAATAACATAGCTAGTCTTTGTTATTTCCAGCAATTGGTATTAGAGCTTTGTGGTTATCAGGATAAAGTTTAACAGGTTGAGCAAAGATCAAAGATAGTGAAGATATTTAGACTTGTCAAAGAAATTGAAAATGAAAGGCTAGATCTAGAGATGTCCTTAGTTCAACTCAAGGAAGAAAAAGAGCATCTTTCTCAATCCCTAAAAAGAAGAAAGGAACTTGAAAATTAGATGAATGACCATAAGTATGTTGAAGAGATGATTGGAGACTTTTTCCCTTCAAGTAGCTTAGATGAAGCAAACAATGCAATCAAAGAACTTTTAGAAAAGAATGGATGTTTGCAAGAAGAAGTAAGAAAATTGAAAAGAGAATAGGAAACTCAGTCAATAAGATTATGATTTTTTTTGGAATAGAGAAATAAGGAAAAAGAAGACTTGGAGGCAAGGAACAATGAAGATCAAAATAAATCCCTTCAACATGAAGACCTTATTGGTCAAATCTCGAATGAAATGAAGAAATCATGAATCTAAGAGTAGAAAATGAAAGAATAAGAAATGATCTAAATTTTAAAAGAAAAATCAATGGAAGAACAAGAAATGATTTGAGATCTAAAAAGAAAATTAGTGAAAGATTGAAAAATGACCTAAACACTGAATAATAAGTCAATGAGAGAATGATGAAATCCCAAGCAAACATGAATTAGTTGAATTAGCAAAATGAGAAAAATCTTCATAAGCAAAAAGGAAAAGTAGGACTTGGATTAAAAGATGAAGGTGAAACCTCCAAACAAGGTGCTCAAAAGAATTAGAAACCCACTTGTAATCACTATGGCAAGATAGGTCACACATCAAACAAATGCTGGAGTAATGGAAAGGTAAAATTCAATGGAAAATTCTACAATTGTAGTTAGCATGGTCATAAAGCTAATGAATTCAAGGAGAAACCAAAATTTGAAGGCAAATGTCACAAATGCAAGAAACAAGGTCACAAGGCATTTGAGTGCAGATCTAAATCATTCAATCCAACTGAACAATCTGTAAAGGCAATATTTGGTTGAGACTACAATACTTTGTGTAGATGTCACTACTATGGAGGATATGCACACATTGGCATAAATTGTGCAAGGTATCACTTGAGAAAGAAGGATACTACCATAAGATGTTACACATGAACTGAACTTGGTCATATAGCAAAAAAATTGCATGAACATAGGTAAAGTTGAAGATTAAAAGAAAGAAAAAGTAAATAACATTAGGAAATAGATGAAATAGTAGTGGATTCTTAAATCTACCAAGGAAACTAGTTCAAGTCATGGTAGTAAAGTCACTCAAGAAGTGGGTGACTCCATCATTTCCAATTAAGTTCTTAAGAGAAGAAATGGAACCATATTCCTAAGGACAAATCTTAAATAGTTCAAATTGAAAGGAAGAAAAGATCCAAATCAATATTCTAGATACAAAGGGATCACAATAGTTCAACATCAAATTTTACCTAGTAACATAAGGTTATACCAAGTGAAGTCGAGAGAAACAAAGTTTTGTTTGGTTGTTGAGTTACACATCTCTACCGAGCAATCTATATAGATAGTGGATGATAGTCTATCACATACTATGTCATTATGAAACTCATCATACCAAGTATTGATCAATTATTTTTTAATTATCAAAAGGCAGGAATTCAATTTCATTTTCACTATGAATTTATCGATTGAGAGTAGAGCGATTTGAAGAGAATTCCAACGATCTTGAGCAATATTTGCAGCTAAGGTTTTCAAAGAATTTTCCAATTTACCGAGTGATCATGGCATCCAACAGTAATAGTAACATGAAGAAAGGTTCTAAAATGTTGGTGTGAGGTGTTGAGTGGAAGGCTTCAAATTTCAAATTGGTACCCATGATTACTGAATCACTTAACCCAAATGGAGCTCAATCATAGATTCCACCAAAGGTACTTCTTATCAGTGATATTACAACTCATTTCAAATATGTTATTCAAGAGATAGGAACCCTAGAAATGGATAGTGCCCTAGAAAAACTTTGTGTGGACAAAATTCTTAAACCTGAGCATAAACACCTAGAGGAGAAAGGCTTAACCCATATACCTCACCTACCAAAAAAATTCCAAATCAAATGGATTAGGTATATCTTGAGCTAATTTCATACAGGTCAATTGTGGTTAGAGTAGCTAGTTTTAATTACAAAGAAAATGATTCATCATGTTACTAGTCTCCCTATGCTTGCCAAGGCCAAAGTTACTAAAACCCTAGGTCAAGAAGAGCTACAAAAGAAAACCCTAGCTAAGTCAGATGGCAGAGGAATGAAAATAAGCAATGCATTTGATGTAGAGTTTAAATTTGGTATTCATATCATAGCCCACAAAATTTACAGCTCTAGTCAACTCAATAGTGTGCTGTGTGAGGTAGTCAACCTAGCATTCAAGGATGTGAAGAAGAATTTGGAATTTGATTTAGTAGACTTAATGTTGAAACAACTAAACAAGAACATGGAAAGTATTAAGACCTCGAAGAATTATCGATGAAAATTTAGCTCTTTGTTGACATGCTTTTTCTTTTATGTTCAAAAGTTTTTCCCTTCCAAAAGATCTATGGTATGGAGAAAAGACACCTCATCTTTGTATTAGATAAATGAGTTCATAGCAGAAATGGGTGAAAATTTTGATAGCATTATGGATAATTATTTTGAAATTTTCTAAGAAAAGATTAATAACAAATTTAGGATACCCAAGTAGTTAGTTGAGGACTATAAGGATGATGTATGTTTTATGGTTGACAGTGATCGAGTATACATCTAGGTAGTAAGGCCTAGAATAGTATGGGTAAAACCTCTTCCTTATGAGGTCAATATTGATGAGATAAAGGAGATAATTGAAGCACTAATTAGTGAACTTGTAGATCCAAAGGCCCCTATCTTTGGAACATATGATGAAGCCAAAACCAAGATTGAACTTTAGATTAAAATTCTCTTGGTAGTTAGCAAAGGTAAGAAGAGGATATCAAAATTGAAAATTGCAGAAGCCCCTCTTATGATTACCAAAGAAAAAGGTGAAGATGAAGATGAATTTGAGGAAGAAGAATCTGAGGAGGAGGAAGACCCTATAAGGAAGAAAGGCAAGGTGATTATCACCAAGCCTCTTAAGCCCTCCACAACTGTATTCACCAGGAAATCAAAGAAGAAAGGAGGTAGTGAAGTTGTGTTTAGCAAGCCCTTTCTCACCTTCTAGGAAAGGATGAAACAATTGGAAGCATGTAGGAGAATTGCAAATTTCAAGGCATTAAAATTTGAAATTAGAACAAATGCTGAGAAGATGTAGATTGAGGAGTTAGTACTAGCAAAGAGGGGAAAATGGAAATATTCTCTAGATCAGATTGCACCTCAAATTTCATATGAGCTATTAATAGGGATAAAGACAAGATGGGAATTTTCCAAGCAAACAACAAAGGATATATATGAACAATCTTTAAGATAGTTACTACCAAGTCTTACCAATGCTGAGGTAAAGGAGGCAACGAAGAAAAACAAAGAGAAAATAACTATTAGATTTCATACTTGTTTGATTTTGATAAAAGACATAGGGAGTGTAGTTAGAGATGCTAAAAACATGTGGAAAAATATCTATCAGTTGCACAAGCCCAATGATGATCCAGTTGAGATCAAAGATGATGATGATGATGATGGTGACAAGGATGAAGATAATGAAGAAGATAATACTCCTTGTGTCACTATTGAAGTTGAAGATTATCAAGAATTGATGAAGAATGATGAAGAAGAGAAAGAGGATGAAGCTAAAGAGGAAGTTAGGGAACAAGAAGAAGAAGAGGAAAGTGATCCAGTTAGGATAGCTATAGAAGTCATAGCTTACCTTCCTCAATCTCTAGTAAAAACTACTACATCATCAAGCATGGAGACAACTTTAGTGAGCTTGATTATGACTACAACAAATGCATCATTTGTCCAATCACTTTTCACTCCCTTATAGCTCCAAGTATCTCTAATGGAAGTGTCTACCACTTCATCTTCTGATCTACAACCCTCTACTTCTTCAATGCCCTAGTTAGACTCATCAAAAATTAGTGTAGTTTCAAGTTATATAGTTTTGGATTCTACAATTTTGTCTACTTTAGGTGTACAGATTCCAATAAGTTCTTCTATTGTGCATACTTTAATCAGTTTTCTACTTCTAAGTACTTTAGTTTTGGGAATTTTTTCAAGCACATTAGTTTTGGATTCTTCTAGTGCTCCAGAAAGCATTCCATTAGTAGGCACTATACAAGTATTTTCTACAAGCCCTACTATTTCCACCATTGTTTCTATTTCTAAATCTAAAGCATTGATATCAGAAGTTCAAGCAAAGACAAAATTTAGACTTTTGATTAGTGGAAAAGTAATTGAGGAAGACATAAATCTAGACAAGGAAATTGAAATTCCTAAGTTAGATTTTGATAAGGCTATTGTGGAAGAGATGAGACTAGCCAGTTAGCTTCTTTAGAAGAAAGCTAAGTAGAAGCAACTTAGAGAGGATCAATATAGAGAATTCATAATTATAGAAGATGCCAAGAACATTTTGATAGAGGCTATAGGTCTCGATGTCGATTCTACACAACAAATTTTGTTACAATTAGAAGAAGTAGTTAACAAATTCAATGAGGATTCAATAGGCCAGGATAAGCTAATGGAGAAGCTAAGAAGAAATTTGACAATAAAGTGCTTGAGAACATTGCTCAGTAAATAGCTATACATTAGGTAGTTCTCTCCTCAATTTTGTCAAATCTTGAATCCTCCTACACTAATGTAACATCTCTTTTTGCCAAGTTATGTGATGTTACTAAGTTTACTGAGGAAATTAAGGCTAACTTGAATAAGATTGATGAGGATCTAAAAGGTAGTGGACAAAAGTTACAACTTGACCCTAGTTCAAGCTCTACACACCATATGAAGATTATATTCTTATTTGATATGCAATCAAAATTACTAAGAGAGGAAGAAAGGATCTGGTCTACACTTATAGACATCTAGAGCATGATCCTTCCCATCATGGATACAATGCAGAAGCACATTTCTCATTCAAAAAAACTAATTTCTCTATTGCAAAACACATGATTAAACTCTCTATAGAAGTCCAAGTTGCACTTCAAACCAACAAAATTTTGCAAACAAATTGGGACAAGACCTTAGCTCTAATTATAAAGGTACACTCTAATTTTCTCTCACATTTTGGTGTCTCTATATAAGTAGAATAAATGTTTGACATTATTGTGAAAAAGGGGGAGAGACTATGTGCATAATATATTAAGACATGTAATGGGAGAGACTATGTGCATTATATATTAAAAAGTGGAGAGAGATATGTGCATATTTGTATATAAACTTAGTATGTTATGATATAACATGTATATTATATAGGGGAGATACATGTGTATATATACAATAGAGTTAGAAAGATAAATTTTGAAAAATAAAAAATCAAATTAGCATGACACTGTACATAAGTTTTGGGAAATAAGTATTTTTTTCATTAATGCAAAAAAGGGAGATTGTTGGCATTAAGTCATGTTTTCTATTAGTGACAACACTTATTCAATTTTGTATAGTTACCAAGTCCTTCGATTAGTCTTTAGTTCATGCCAAGCAGATTAGTTTAGACCGAGCAGTAAGTGGTTATCGAGCTTTGCAGTGTTCACTGAGTTATCTGTTCTTGTGATGTGAAGCTAGTGCAAACTAAGTGATGAGATGATTTAGTTTCTATCGAGTGCCACTATATCTACTGATTCTCTAGTGTATACTAAGTTTGAAACTACATTGAGTGATTATTATGAACCGAGCCTATACTTCTATCGAGTGCATGATATTGATGAGTAATGTAGTAGACATCGTGTATCAGAAAGTCATCAACTCAACTTTTAGAACTTGAATTTCTACATTTGGGCCAACTTAGTAATATTGGTGTTAACTTGTATTTTGGATGACCTTGTAATTATAAAAATTGGGTTGATATATATGTAATGTATGTAAGATGTAAGATGTTATGATTACAAGAAAATGTAATGTTTTGACACACAAGAATGCAAGTGTGAATCAGTAGCAGAGTAGAGCATATATCAAGGTCAAATTAGGAGTAGTCAAGTTAAATCTATCACAAAGATGTGATCAATACTTCAAGGATCTAAATTAGCAATAAATTTTTAAGTCAGATCTACTATTTCATCCTAATAGGTGAATCAGATTCAAATCCTTTAACAGGTAGGCTTAACAGTCTTTTGTTTAAATTTCTTTATCCAGTGCATACTTCATTCTATATTTGTAAAACCTCTAAAAGGTGGATCTTGCAATCCTAATTGCTCCTAGAAAGGTAGATCATTAGAAGTGATCAATGTAAGCCATAACTGGCCAACTTTATATTGTAGTACTGAAGTTTTGTGGTTATCATCCCCACCCCAGTTTTACTTTCTTATTGGAAGGTTTTTGGGTCACCATATATTGTGTTTAAAGTGTTTTAATCTTTTAGTTCACCTTGCATATAGTAGATTAGATCTATTGATGATAAAAGGATTATGCTATTATGTGCTGAATTTATTCAAAAGTTTTGATGTCATTGATTTAGTCCTCCCCTCTCAGTAACATAGCTAATCTTGATTATTTCCAACACAAAATACAAAATAAAATCCTTAGGAAGAAGATAGTGTCTCCACTTCTTCAATGCTTGAACTATAACATAAAATTCCTGATCATAAACATAATAATTTATTTTTGCATCACTCAAATTCTCACTATAATAATCAATAGGTCTACATTCTTGGATCAAAACAACTCCTATTGCAGTACCACTAGCATTACAATCTACTTGAAACACCTTGTTAAAATAAGGAAGTGCTAAAATAGGTTGCTCAGTAACTTTCTATTTCAATTGATTAAAAATCTTATCTACTCCTTGAGTCCACATAAACTCTTCCCTATCCCCTCTCATTGTTTTAGTCATTGGTCCACAAATACTACTAAAACTTCTTATGAACTTTCTGTAAAATATAGCCAATCCATGAAAATATCTGATCTCTATCACACTCCTTTGAGTTGGCCATTGAAGGATAGTGTTCACTTTCTTTGGGTCCATTTTTGGACCTTCTCCCAAGACTATAAATCCCAAGTACACCAACTCCTTTACAAAACTACATTTCTTTAGGTTTACCAAAAAATTTTCTTCCCTCAACTTATCAAACACCTTGCAAATATGAATCAAATGCTCCTCCAATGTCTTACTAAAGATCAAAATATCATCTAGATAAACAATGACAAACTTACCTAGAAAATCATTTAGTACTTCATTCATGAGCCTCATGAAAGTGCTAGATGCATTGATTAGCCCAAAAGCCCAAAAGACATGATTAACCAATGATACATTCCTTCCCTTGTCTTGAAAGCAATCTTCCACTCATCACCTTCTCTGGTACGAATCTGATGGTACCCACTCTTCAGATCTATCTTTGTGAAAGACTTAGCTCCACTCAAATAGTCTATCATATCATCCATCCTTGGAAATGGAACTCTATACTTTATTATGATCTTGTTGATAACATGAGAATCTATGCACATCCTCCATCCTCCATCCTCCATTCTTCTTTGGTGCTAATACTGCTAGTACATCAGATGGACTCAGACTCTCTCGAATCAACCTCTTCAGCAAAAACTCATGAAATGTCCTATTCAACTCTTCACTTTTTTTTTGGTGTCATTCTATGTGCTACCTTGTTTGGTAAGCTAGCTCTTGGAACCAAATCCATCTGGTGATTGATCATCCTCACTGGGGTAATCCATCAAGTATATTATCGGATAAAATATTATAAAACTCTCCCAACATATTTGCAACTTCTATAGGTACCTCCTCTACTTCTTCCTTACTATCTTTAGGAATTATAGCAAAACACATATGCTCATGCTTCATACTTTTAAGAAACTCTTTTCCATCAACAAAACACATTCTCATAGCACTACATACCTTTTCTTCTTTATCCTTCAATGAATTCAACTTATGTTTCACTCCATACTTACTTAGAGTGTAGGTATTTTCTTGCCCATCATGTACAACATGCCTATCAAATTGCCCCAACCTACCAAACAACATATGACATATGTCCATAAGCATGATATCACATAGTATCTCATCCTGGTAGATTCTATTCTTGAACTTCACTGAGCATTGCTCACTAACGATGACCTTATGGTCATCTTTCACCTAAGAAATATGGTATGGATGCAAGTGTTTCTACCTCTTCAGCTTCAACTTGGTGACCATCATTTCTAACACTAGATTGCTAGTACTTCCACCATGAATGATCACATCACAACACTTATCTTCACTTCTACTTCTTGTGTGAAACAAGATCTTTCTTTGCTGAAGTTCATTCTCACAACTTAGTAGGACTCTTTGGTTAACTAGGACTTCTCCTCTTTTAGAATCTTTAGAATGTGAGAATCTGACATCTTCATCAACATGTGTAACTCTTTCCTAGCCTTCTATTCTTTGATCTATCCTTCCTTGGCACTGGGTACATTCAAATGCTCTATGCCCTTCTTATCTACAAGTGAAAACATTTATCATGGAAACCTCCTCTTCCATATCCTTATACTCTACCTCTTCCTCTCTAATATCTATTGTTCTAGTCATGGAAATGATTGGAATTTTTTTCCCTCTAGTTCTAATTACTACTTCTAGCTTCATCCTTATTCCTTTGATCATCATTATGACTACCATAAGATTGTCCACCAGATCTTCCACCAGGACCTCTTTTACTATTCTTATTGTCAAACTTCTTGCTCAGTTTCTCCTCAGCTTTTAGGGAAAACTAGTATGCCTCTTCAATACTCTTCATTTAAACCAGACTCAGCTCATCATGAATACTTGATCTTAATCCATTAAGATAACGAATGACTTTCTCCTTATCAACTTTTTCATGGTTGGTTCTAATGAGAACTCTATAGAACTCTTCATTATATTCTTGAAAAAATTTTCCCGCTTGCTTCAACCCTTGCATTTTCTTCAATAGATCAAGTTCATAATCCACAGGAATGAATTTTCACTTTAGTTTATCTTTTATCTGATCTCATATGATGATTTTGTCCTTTACCTTTTTATTTCATTCCAACTATACTTCCTATCAACAAATCTTTGCACATTCCTTCAATTCTGGCTTCGCAAACTTGACCCTATCAGGATCTTAAATATTTTCATACTTAAAGTACTCCTCCAGTTCATTGATTCGATCGATCAACTCCTCTCGATTAAGATTTCTCAAAAATGTGGGAACTTCAGTCTTAGGGCTTTTTCCAATCTTGGGGATGGCCCTAAAAAGCCTTTCTTCCTTTGGGTTTAGAACCGCCTCTTCTCCAACATTTTCTTCTACTTCATCCTCATGCTCACTTTCATCTCTTAGAGGAAGATTTATTCCTCTTTGCATTTTTGCTTCTAATTCTTGAATTTTCCTTTAGATTCTCAGAAACCCTTAGGTGTAACACCTCCATCTCTTCCACCATGCTCTCTTAATGGAGGCATTTTTGTACTTTGATTGAAACCCTAGTAGAGACTACTTCACAATTTGTGATCTGTCTATGCACTTAGCCCAAACCATGGTCCTGGTGTGAACTGCCTCATTGTTGGTGATCTATACACACACTCAAAAACTCTATCTCTGATACCGCTTACTAGAAGGGCGCTCCCCTTAATTCCATAAATTCATAACAAAAATAAAGAAATAACAACAAATGTGAGAACAAAATATAGACTTCTTATTTGTGCTACAAATGCAAAATTATAGAATTCATAAGTACAATATGCTAACCTACATGGGCTCCTTCAGTACAATAATTTGCAAGATAGGTTGTGAACTATCATCTAGAGTTGTTCTAGATAATGTTAAATCCTTTCTTAAATAGGTAGTTTTATGCCACATGGGAAGGTTCTAGATGCTCAAACTTAATACCTAGGGCTAACAAACCTTAACAAAACATGTAGAGTCGACCAAATACATCTTCAAAAATTATTTTAGAAATTTTGAGTAGCCCAACTTTGGAAGACCATAACTGACGAATTCTTGCTCTGACTGGCTATTATAGACAGTTTTTAGAAACTCCAACTCCTAATCTACATGCCAAAATGGTGCTAGCACCCTTCCATCAAGTTTTCAGACCTCATCTAGGCACTCTAAGGCCTCTAATGGTGAGCCTGAAGATTTTTCTACAAAATTTTCCATCAAAAATCCAAAATAACTTCTCTGATACTTAAGACGGATCAGTGAGATTTTTTTATGGTAGGCTTATATCTCTAAAATGAACCTTCCTATAGAGAATGAGAACATTATGAGCTTATATGATAAACTTACTCAAACAACAAGTTTCTATAAATAGTAACCACCCTATCTACTAGTCTTTATTAAAATAGAAAAGGCTAAATTAAATATTTTTGGGTGATGCAAAATTTCTCTTACACCCATGATGCTCTTGCATCAAGGTAGTGCTAGATTTATTTGCTATCTCTCCTATAAAATCTATTCCCCATTGCTAAAAAGGTGCCTGAACTTCTACTAGTTTCAATGGGTGTTCCTAGAAATTTTCAACTTGCCAACAAACCTCGAAGATGGGTCACATTTTCCAACTAAACAATGAGCATCCTCAAGTAAGCTTGGCCACTAAAAACTAGTTGTCATCACCTTGTGGGATGTTGTCTTGGCCATGTATTGTACCCCACAAAATCTTGAGTGCATTTTAGTTAATATATGATTTGATTCCTCATGGTTTATACATTTCAACAATATACCTTCAAAGTCTCTCCAGCAGAGTTTCCTATCAATAATGATATATCTAATTGCCTAAAACTTTATGGATCTTTTCTCATTGTCAACCAAATTAGGTGAAACTTCCATATGTTGTAGATAGTAAATGATATTCATATATTAGTCATAATAATCCATATCACAAGTATAGGGTTGATGGTCTTCATCAACAAGATTTATTTGGTTTTCATATAAGTTGGATTGAGCCATCAAATTTTATAATCCTTTCAAATTCTCACCAAGTTTGTAATTTGGACATCTATGTTGAACTCTTGTATCCTATTTATCTATCTAAATATTCTGCCATATAGTTCTTTTTAGGAAAATATATCTTTCATAGCAATACTGGGAACAAAGGCTATAACAATAACACCAACTAGATAGCATCTAAAAGCTTTGATTTCTTTTACTAGAGCATAGGCCTTCTTCTCATTTATATCATATTTTAGCTCTGCAACTTTCAATGATTTGTTAAAGAATGCAATAGTTTATTCAAAATCCTCTTCATTTTTCTAGAGCAAGACTATTGCAATTGTGTGGAAAGATGAAAGTGAAAAAAAATGCATTGGTTTGGTGTAATCTAGAGTCCTTAGTACAGGGGCATTCTTGATTGCATCCTTTTTATTCATGAAAGGAAACTAAAGGTTCACCACAAATTTGATTATATCTCCCTTTTTTAGCATCTTGGAAATTGGCTTGCTAACCTCTACAATTTTTTTTGTAAATATTCTTGATAAATTCACTTGGCCAAAGAATGATTGGATACCTTTGATATTTTGTGGTTTAGGGACTTTTTCAATAGCTGCAACCCTTTTTGGATCACTTTTTACTTTATCCTTAGACACAATGTGGCATACAAGCTTCCCATTTGTAACTCCAAAAACACATTTCCTTGGATGCAAGGGAACTCCATATTCGAAGGATTTCAAGAAAAATTTCTCCAAGTGTTTGCAATGATCCTATACTTTCTTAGAATATGCTATTAAATCATCTTGCTAAACCATCATGAACTTGTCTATGTATTCTACAAAGGAAACATCCATGGCTCTTTGGAAAGTCCCCCCTGCATGTTTCAATATCTTACTCTTCACTAGTATGGTTCCCCATGGTGTGGTAAAACAAGTTTTGTATTGTTCTACTTCATCCACTAGTACTTGGTTATAACTAGAAAATCCATCCATCATAGACATTAGTTCTGAGCCAGTAACATATTGCAACACAACCTCCATGTTGGGAAAAACATAATTATCCTTTAGGGAGGCAATATTAAGGTTTCTAAAATCGACACATAGTTTGATATCACCATTTTTCTTTCTAATTGGAACTGAATTAGATACCCAAGTTTAATGTCTTATAAGCTTGATGATTCCCCTATCCCTAAGCTTCATTAACCCTTATTGCATCTTTGAAGCTAGTGTGGGATTAACAAGCCTCTGTTTATGGCTAAATGGTTTGACATTCTCTTTCAATGGAATAACAAGTTTGAACAAATCTTCCCTATAAGCCTTTAAATCATCATAAGACCATGAAAATACATGTCTAAACTTCCTCAATAAATCAACCAAGGATTTTATCATAGTAGGGGACATAGTCATACCTATGTACACCTTTTTAGGGGATTTTTTTTTTCCAAGATTAATTTCTATTAGCCGTTCTGGCTTCTTATCTTTGACTTCTAGATGAACCTTGTCTTGATTGTCAAAAACTCTCTCCAATACTATTAACCCCTTAGGCACTTTATTTGTTTTTAACTATAAGATTTCTTCACCAAAAATGGTGTCCTTCCCATTTATGTTTTCAACAAGGGAATTGCAATCTAATTCTTGACCATGGTATTTTTCTTCATTTAGAAGAAAATTGAGAATGTCTTCATCATCTTAAAATAGCTACCAATTCTCTATGTTATCAAGAATTAAAGGCTTCTTCTATACTTCAATCTTTGAGACCCATGAAAAAGATATATCATCAAGCTTGATAACCACATTGGCAAGAAAATCAGCCATTTTATTGTTTGTCCTATCCATCCAAGTTATCCCAAAAGTATCAAATTCTTCAATCTCATCTCATACATCATTCCTATATTCTTCACTAGTAAATTAGGCCTCCATTTTTGACCAACTTTTTTGGTGATAGGTCAATTTGGCTTGTTAAATTCATTTTAATTGTTTTTTATCTTGACAACATCAAAATTTTAACAATCATTACATTTATCATAATTTTTTTGATGATAGTTAAGTTTCTCATCGGAATTTCAATGATAGTTAAGTTTCTCATTAAAATTTTGACGTTGTTGAGATCATATAAAGAAAAGAAAAGTGAAACACTTCATTTTGTTTTTGCATGATAGATTGCAGGTGAGAGTTTGGGTTAGGGTTGAAAGGAGAAACTACGATGAGAGGTAACCCTTATCACATTTGATGGTCAATTGTGTGCTTGCACTATATGGTTGATTTTTGTTCCTTGTTTGATTTATGTCTATATGCAAATTCTGCCATTTGTTTGCACTAACCCTTCTCGTGCCTATTCAATGTTTGCTTGTTTAGTTTTAAAAAGTTATAAGTGAGAGATGGCTACTTAAATACATATGCAAAGTTTTTAAATAAGGTTAGTCTTTAAGGATTAATATTGGACATGTACTATTATTTCACTTTTCAAAGAAATGCAAAGCCATAGAATTATGCCTAACACTATAACAAATTTTATAATCATAGATGCATATGGAAAAGAAAAAATGTTTGAAGAAATTGAAAATGTTCTTTTATATATGTTGACATATGATACTTGTAAGTGGGATGAATGGACAATGAAGGCTATTCCCAAGGACTTCAATTACAGAGGGGAGATTGATAAAATGGAAGAATGGTCCAAGATATTTCATAATATTGGGATTAAGCCTAATATAAGGACATTTGAAATAGTAATTTGTTTATATGATAAAGAAAATTTTAATGATAAAATTTCCAGTGTCTAGTATATGAATAAATCTTATCTCTCGTGGAAAAGTAAAACTTATAATACTATCATTAATGCATTTCATTGAGATGGTAAAATTGAGAAAATAGAGTTTTCTTTCAATTAAATGAGATTGGAGACTATGAAGCTAGATTCTACAAATTTCATTGCTCTTATTAATACATATGCTAGGAAATTTTCCTCATTTTCACTACATTTTTGTGAGGTCTCACCCTAACCCATCATAGCATAGATATTTTACTTACATTTTGATATTCAAGATTTGGATATTTTGACATTTATTTGAGACTTAGATGAACAATGGCTTATATTATCTATTGATTTTGGTATTTACAATAGTGATTTCCATCTATGATATGTATTAAGAACCAAATTTTTGTATGGGATGATCGAACAAATATAGATGCAAATTTACACATGGTAGGATAGAAATTAGATTATGATGTGATGCAAAATGTTAAGATGATCATGTTGATTTAAGGTTAAATGTGATATGAGGATTTTGATATTTTAATGTTTTGAATGCTTTATTTGAAATGATTAAGAAAATAAATTTAATTGAATAATGTTAACATGAGTTACATAACATTGGAATTTGTATGCATTTATGATATGTATTTTATATGGCCTTCCTTTGGACTATTGATGCTTGAGTTTAGTGTGTGGGAAGTGGAACCATGGAGATTTATCGAGGAAATAAGGTCCAAACTCATGTGAACATGGTTTAATTAAGGCAAATCTTTGGGAGATTCAAAAGCCTCATTGTGATGTATTTTATTTCGTAAATGTAAGCTTTCACGTGTGTAATTTTTTATCTTAAAGATGCATTAGGGACATGTCATGATGATGTGTAATGTGCTTTAATGTGTCACTTGACACCTGTAGAATTATTGTGTGTTAATGACATGTCACTTAGGGTCTTGGGTCATGGTAGCATTTAACTTGTAAACTAATTACCTTTTTAAAGATTAAGTAAACACACTTGACAAGGGATAGGATGAGTCAATATAAAAGGGAAATTCGAATTTAGACTTGAATAGGGTTTTAGAGGGTCATTATGTGGTCTCAAAGTGTCCTTCTTGTGAAAATAAGCCATCCATATGTTAATATAATATGTTAGGAGCCTAAATTTGAACATGCTAATGCTTAGCTAGCCTAGGGGGCCCCTTTACCAATGCATTCTTCCACCAATTCAAAAATTGAGTTGTCACATGAGCTCTTCCCCATGTTTCCACTAAGTCAAAAATAGAAAACTTGGGGGGGAGGGACAAGGTTGTAAGAGGTAGCAGCTTGATGTTTTTGCCAAAATAGATGGGGGAGAGCCTTTTTAGGGGGACTTGGACAAACTAGTGGGGTGTTCAACCACTCTCTAAGTTTAGAGACAATTAGAGTTCTGGGAGTGAAGCTAAGGAGGAGGGAGCTCTTTATCAACTATCATTGCCTTTATCTTGGACCAAGGTTGGTGCTCAAACCATGACCATATTTTTTATTTGCATAATGAAGTAGAAGACATGTATTGTTGTTGTTGTGGGTTTCATGTATTATCATTATGAATCCTTGTCTTGTATTGTGATGGTGTAATTGTGATTTGTGTTATATCTATTTTCTTGGTTTTTGTTCTTGATCTCTTGTTTTGTTTTTGGGAAGTTGAATTATTAATGGGTGTGAAGGCTTCACTCACCCTTGGGAGGGAAGAGAAGCCTTGGGTGAAGGGGTTAGTTGGGCTCAACATTTTAGTTGAGAGAAATTGCCTCATAGTGAGAAGTTGTTTCTTCTTTCATGGAGTATGGGCTCTGTTGAAACCATATGCCTTTTTGTGTTTTGGAAGGGGATTGTGTAAGAAGGAGGAGATTTTATGATAGCCTTGAGAGGCAAAAATACAATTGCAGTTTGACATTTCGATTATGGATATGGCATTCTCCTCTTTGAAGAGTCCACCTTCACCCAATGTATTCATGATTCCAATGGTGAATCAATGTGAAATCCATGGTAGAGATTGTTATGTGTGGTGTTGTGAGATTTTACACATTAGCAGATGTTGTGTGTATCCTGTTTGTGCTTTGTTTCCCCAACTTGATGGGTGGTCTCTTGGGAGGCCTAGGATGGGAGGTGAGACTCCATGATTCATAGTTATGGTTAGGTCTAGATAGCTGGAAAGTGTTGACATTATTGTAATTGGTGATAATATTAGGGCTACTCCACATAACATCAAATTTTTAGTGCCTATGATGTAGGAGCATCCTGGGTTCCCTTGTTATCTTGCTCATTTTTATCCCTTCATGTGCCTAGCAATTCCTTCACATGCCAAGTTACTATAGTAATTCCTTCATGTGCCAAGTTACTATAGCAATTCCTTCATGTGCCAAGTTACTGAGTGTATGCTGCATGTCTCTTCATGTGTCGAGTTACCTAGTATATGCCAAGTGTCAGCATTTGGACATGATTTCTGCGAGCCAACTTGTGAGATTTATTTTGATTGTGATATTTATGTTAAGATATTTTCTTGGGATGTGTCTAGACTATTGTTGGGTTAGATATCCTCTTATGTAATGTTCTAAAATAATCTATAAGCTATTTTGGCAAGTATATATAGAGTTTTTAGGCTTAGAGTTAGCAAGTTTTTGAGAAGAAGATTGCAGAGTAGAACTAAAAGTGCAAATTTCTAGTTGAATCTTTGAATGTGAATGTATTGTAATTGACCATAACCTAGAAGGCATTACAACTAGGCATGTATGAAGACATTTTGATGAATCAATGAAAGTATTTCACTCTTCTTCCTCCTTTGGTTGTTGTTTCTTGTGTTTGCTTCTGTTGTATTAACTCTTGCAGGGTGGTTTGGATAGCTGGGTGAGCCTTTAGCCCTTGTTATTCATCCCTTTGTCTGCATTAGTTAGTATTAGAGCTTAAAGTTCATCCTTATGGAGATTGGATCATGTAGAACCCTAATTTGGATTTGGTTGTGGGGTTGTAGATCTATGGATTTGACCTATAACTTGTAGAGGGTTACGATCTTGTATGAACCAAATTTGTAAAGATGGTTCGAGGTAGAGAAAATAATGTTGATAATGTTATATTGGATCAGTTGAGACAAATTGCAGCCAAATGAGATGCTATAGGGATAGCCCAAAGGAGATGAGCACATCTTGATAATATAAGTGATGATGAAGCAGTAGCATCAAACCAGAATCTAGAACCTAAAGAAGATCAAGATGAGGAAATATTGTTGTGAGTGTTGTCTAGGGAAAATTCAAAGCTTGGTGTAGAATTTGTTCCTTATGATGGAAAATTGGATACCAATGTTATGCTGGATTGGATCTCTGATATGGAGAAGTTCTTTGAGTATGAAAACACTCTTGATAATAGAAAGGTGAAGATTAAAATCACTAGGTTGAAAGGTCATGCATCACTATGGTGGGATAACTTGCAAATTGATAGACAAAGGAGAGGAAAGGAGAAGATCAGAACTTGGCCAAAGATGGTGAACAAGGTAAAGAACAAATTTGTCCTTGCTGATTACCAAGTTAGCTTGTTGAGAAATATTTAAAATTTGAAATAAAAGGACATGAATGTGAAAGAATATACCAAGGAATTCTATAGATTGGACATTAGATTTGGATGTGCGGATGATGATGTTGAGAAAATTGAAAGGTACATTAATGGATTGAGATCTAGAATTCAAGATGAAATAAGTTTTGTGAAGTTGGAAAGTGTAGAAGAAGCATATCAATATGCCTTGAAATTTGAGGAGATCTTGAAAAAGAAGCATAAACAAAGACAAAGAGGTAGAGGTGGTAGATTCCAGAGAGGAAGAGGTAGATCTTAAGGAGAAAGTAGTAGATCTAACACTTCTATGCAAGATAAAGGCAAATCTAAATGGAAAAATGATGACAAAGGCAAGACTAAATGGAAAATTAGTAATTCTTACTAAGGAGGCACTAATTCTTACTAAGGAAGAGGTAATTCTTATTCTAGAGGTGGATTTCATGGTAATTTTTTTAGATGTGGTAAAGAGGGACATAGATCTTTTGAATGCAAATCTTCTAAAAGTAGGAAAAATAAAAGAAATATTGTGATTCAAGAAGACATTGGGAATTCACCAAGTGGACCTGAGGCTAGAGAAAATTTGATGGTGAGAAGAACCTTATGTAACAAGGGAAGTGATGATGAACTTGTTTTAAGGAGAAGTCTTTTCAAGACAAGATGTAAGATGGCTAGAAAATGCTGCAAAGTGATCATTGATAGTGAAAATTCTACAAATTTGGCATTAGAAGAGCTGGTTTTCAAGTTGTAGTCACAAAGGTTAAAACATCCCAAACCTTATCATGTTTTATGGATCAAAGATGAACATAAGGTATTGGTAAGTGAGAAATACCTTGTGAAGTTCAAAATTGGACATTACTTTGATGAAGTTTTGTGTGATATTATGCCCATGAATTGTTGTCATATTTTATTGGGTAGACCTTGATAATATGATAGATATGTTGTACATGATGGAAGATTGAATCAATACACTCTTTGGGTAAATGGGAAGAAAAAAATATTGCTACCTTTACATGAAAGTTCAGTTGAGGTTAATTGTACTACTATGAAAATTTACATGGTTAATGAGAAACAATTTGAAAATGAAATGAAAAAAAATCAAGTCTATTTTTCCATAGTTCCTAGAGGACCAACTATTGGTACTAATGGCCAAGAAGCAAAAGCTAGTAATGACCAAGTGACAACAGATAGTGATAGTTGAGTACTAGTAGAAATTACAGAATTGTTGACTGAGTATAAAGAAATTATTGCTAATGATATTCATAATGGATTACATCTAGTAATAAGTATAAGTCATTGTATATATCTAATTGCTAGAGCTAGTTTTCCAAACAAAGCACCATATAGATTGACACTTATAGAGAATGAAGAACTTAACAGACAAGTGCATGAGTTGTTGCAAAAAAGTTTGATCAAAGAAAGATTGAGTCCATGTGCTGTACCTACTGTATTAGCACTTAAAAAGAATGGAGAATGGAGAATGTGTACTAATTCTAGAGCCATTAAAAAGGTAATAGTGAAATATAGGATTCTTATGCCAAGGATGGATGACATAATGGATTGTTTGAGTGGAGCAAAGTATTTTACTAAGATTGATTTGAAGAGTGGCTATCATTAGATTAGAATTAGAGAAGGTGATGAATGGAAGACTACTTTCAAGACAAAAGATGGTTTGTATGAATGGTTGGTTATGCAATTTGGTTTGATTAGTGCACCTAGTACTTTCATGAGGTTGATGAAAGAATCTTTGAAAAGATTTTTGGGTAAGTTTGTGATTTTTTATTTGAATGATATTTTGATATTTAGTAAGACTAAGGAAGAACATCTTGAGCATATTAGATAAGTATTGCAGAGGTTGAAAGAGGAAAAGTTTCTGATTAATCTGAAAAAGTGTTCTTTTATGCAAGAGAAGATTGTTTATTTGGGATTTTTCATTTTAGTTGATGGATTGAAGATGGATCCTAAGAAGATTAAATCAATTTTGGAATGGCCTACACCTAAGAATGTGGGTGAGGTAAGATCATTTCATGGTTTGGCTAGTTTTTACACAAAGTTTATAAAGAATTTTAGTGCTGTTTGTAATGCTATGACTAAGACAATGATGGGAGATAAAAATAAATTCAAGTGTACATACAAAGCTGATAAGAGTTTTGAGACTTTGAAAAAAAAGGGTCCTGAATTACCCATATTAGCTTTACCTAATTTTAACAAAATATTTCAAGTTGAATGTGATGCAAGTAGTAATGCAATAAGAGTTGTATTAAGTCAAGAAGGTAATCCTATTGCTTTCTTTAGTGAAAAGTTGAATGAAGCTAAAAGGAAGTATTATGTGTATGATCAAGAATTTTATGCCATTGTTCAAGCATTGAAGAAGTGGAGACATTATTTGATTCCTAAGGAGTCTGTGTTTTATACCGATCATAAAGCTTTACAATACATGGGAAGCCAACATAAATTGATTCAGAGACATATGAAGTGGGTTGAGTATTTGTAGAGTTTTACATTTTCCATTAAGCATAAGAGTGGAGTTACTAATAGAGTTGCTGATGCATTGAGTAGAAGACATTCCTTGCTGATGGAAATGAAGGTTGAAGTTCTTAGTTTTGATGAAATGAAAGAGTTGTATGATGCTAATCTTGATTTTTTTGAGGCATGGAGAGAGTGTAGAGCACCAAATCTGACATATCACATAGGTAAGTATGATGAATATTTCATTCAAGAAGGTATGTTGTTCAAAGGTTTACAGTTGTGTATTCCTAGAAGTTTGATGAGGCTGAATCTGATTAAGGAAAAGCATAGTGGTGGATTGGTTGGACATTTTGGAATTGATAAGACATTGAGTTTTCTAAAAGAGAAGTATTATTGGCCACAAATGTATAAGAATGTTCATAAATTTGTAAAGAGTTGTGGAGTTTTTCAAGTTGCAAAGGGACTAAGTCAAAATACTAGTTTATATACACCTATTTGTATTCCTGAGAAACCTTGGACTAACATTAGTCTAGATTTTGTTCTTGGATTGCCTAAGATAGTGAAAGTGTATGATTCCATATTTGTTGTAGTGGATAGATTTTCTAAGATAGCTCATTTCATACCATGTAAGAAGACATCAGATGTTGAGCATTGTGAGATTGCATGGATTACCAAGAAGTGTTATTTCAAATAGAGACAATAAGTTTGTTGGTTATTTTTGGAAGACATTGTGGAAGAAGATGGGTACTAAATTGAAGTCTAGTTCTATAGTCCATCCAAAAATAGATGGATAGATATAGGCTATGAATAAAAGCTTGGGTAATTTGTTAAGATGTTTAGTTGGGAATAAGCCAAGTAATTGGGAGATGGTATTGGCACAAGCTGAATTTACATTTAATAATTCTGCGAATAAGAGTATAGGAAAGAAACCTTTTGAGATTATTACTAGAATGCATCCTAGAGGTATATTAGATTTGAGAGATGTTGTTGGTGAAGAAAAGAGAAGTGCTACATGAGAAGAATTTGCTAATTTTATGGAGTCTTTGCATAAGGAAGTGAAGTTGAGGTTGGAACAAAGTAATCAAAAGTATAAGGAGAATGCTGATTAGTCTAGAAGAAACCATGATTTTCAAGTTGGTGATGAGGTGATGGTTCATCTGAAGAAAGGAAGATTTCTGGTTGGAACATACAGTAAGCTAAAGATGAAAAAATTTGGACCTTATAAGATCTTGAAGAAGTTTGACAGTGGTAATTCTTATGAAGTTGAGTTACCTAATGACATGGATATATCTCCTATATTCAATATTGATGATTTGTCATGTTAGAGGATGAATTTGTTGTATCAGATGATTATCCTAAGAAATAGATTGAAGAAGTTAAAAATATATTGGATCAGAGAGTTGGCAAGAGCATAAGAGGAAATGATTACTATGAATATTTGGTGAAGTGGAAGAATAGACCTATTGAAGATGCTTCATGGATTTCTCAATTTGAGTTGGATTCAACTCAGGTTGTGACATCTCAATGATTCAAGAGAATCATTTCTTTCAACCCAAGTTGTCTAATGCAGGAGCATCCTGGGTTGCCTTGTTATCCTGCTCATTTTTGTTCCTTCATGTGCCTAGCAATTTCTTCATGTGCTGAGTCACTATAGAAATTCCTTCTTGTGCTGAGTTACCTAGTGTATGCCAAGTGACTCTTCATGTGTTGAGTTACCCAGTGTATGTTGAGTGTCTCTTCATGTGCCAAGTTACCCAGTGTATTCCGAGTGTCAGCATTTGGATGTGATTTTTAGGAGTTGACTTGTGGGATTTATTTTGATCATGACATTTATGTTAAGATATTTTCTTTGGATCTATCCAAACCATTTTTGGGTTGACCCTCCTCTTATGTAATGTTCTAGAATAATTTGTAAGCAATTTTGGCAAGTATATATAGAGTGTTTAGGCTTAGAGTTAGATAAATTTTTAAGAAGAAGATTGCAAAGCAGAACTGAAAGTACAAATTTGTAGTTGGATCTTTGAATGTGAATGTATTATAATTGGCTGTAACGCAGAAGGCCTTATAGCTGGGCATGTGTGAAGATATTTTGATGAATCAATGAAAGTATTTCACTCTTCTTCCTCCTTTGGTTGTTATTTCTTGTGCTTGCTTCATTTTGTTAACTCTTGTAGGCTAGTTTGGATAGCTGGGTGAGCCTTTGGCCCTAGTTATTCATCCTTTTGCCTATGTCAACCTACCAAGCTTAGCTCTATTTGCATCCCACTTGATAACATGATCTCCTTCTCTAAAAAAAATTGGTTGTAGCCTTCTTGTCAAAACTTCTTTTGAACTTTTGCTGATGAGCCTCAAGTGTATGCATAGCCTACTATCTCTTTTCTTCTAATTCAATCAGTTCTGCTATCCTGATTGTCATGAGATCATTCTCCTTTAGATCTAATTGATGAGCCAGCTCAAGAGAGGGGAACTCAAGTGACATAGGAAGTCTAGCTTCCCTTCCATGTACCAACATGAAAGTTGAGTTCCCAAGTTCTCTCTTAGGTGTAATTTTATAAGCCCAAAGGGTATTTCTCAACTTTGAATTCCAACACCTCTAGTTATCTTTAATTGTTCTCTTCATGATTCTGATGAGGTTCTTATTGGAGGATTCAACTAGGTCATTCCCTTGGGGATAATAATTTGAAGAAATGCTCAAATATATCCTACATTCTAAATACCAAGAGCATATATGAGCTCCAACAAAATATTTGGTATTATCTAATATGATAGTTTATGAAACACAAAATCTAGTTATAATTCCATCAAGGAATTCAACAACTGAGGCTTTTGTTGCATCCTGGAAATCCACTACCTCTGTGCATCTTGTAAATTAATCTATGACTAACAAAATCCATTTTTGACTAGGACTAGAGGGTGGCTTTATTGGACCAATAAAATCCAAACCCCATGAAGCAAATGGTTGTTCAACTTGGATGATATGGAGAGGAAGGGAAATCGATATTTTTTTTCATAAGAAGAAAGCATATTTCTCACATTTCCTCATCCACTTATGGAAATCATTGAATAGGGTTAGCTAATAATAGCTAGCCCTCATTATTTTCATTGTAGTAATTTTGGCTATGAAATGACCACCAACAGGGCCATCATGGACCTCTTTCAACAATCTATTGATCTAGTTAGTCTGTATACACCTTGGTAGGACTCATCAGAGTCCTACCTGAATAATATTCTATCCACCAAGACATAGGGAATATCCTGTAATATGAATTTTCTTATCTTGGCTCTATCTAGGACTTGGGGATATCTTCCTTCTATCAAGAAGGTATTCATGCCATGAGACCAATCAATCTAATCTTTATTCACCAATAGTTGCTCACCTTGAATTAAGAGGGCAACCACTTCACATGTTTCAAAAGATAAACCAATCTTCTCACACAAAATCTTCCTCTAAAAAGCTTGGTTATCTTCATATCAATGTCATATTCCATGACTTTGGTAATCCATACAACTCTCTTTTCATTGATATCCTTGTTTAGCAAAAACTCTTTCACACTAGCATGTGGGACCAAAAACTGGATGTCTAAACTTTTTCAAAGCCCTTACAATAAAAGGACCTATTTCTCTACATATTTGTATCTACCCTCATAATCCTTAAGCCCCTCACTAAAGAAAGTAATGGGCTATTCCAAATTCTCATCCTTAAACTATGTGAGAATAGCTGAAATGCTTGACCCTCCTCCAAGGGAATAAAGGATGAAGTCTCTGTCAAACTTGGGGTTGACAAGAGTGGGAGCTGATGCAATGGATTTTTTGATCTCCTGAAAACTAGTCTTCCCTTTCCTAGTCCAAGTGAGCATCAAGTTCTTCTTAAACATAATTGAGAGAGGTTTCACCATCGAAGAAAGGTTAGGGATGAACCTCCTTATGAAGTTGATCTTACCAAGAAAGCTCAAATTTTTTTTCTTATGACTAGGAAGTGGGAGAGAAATAATTTCTTCTACTCTTTCTAGATCTATTGCTAGTCCATTTTTTGATACAATGTGTCCTAGGAGCTTTCCCTAATTAGTAGAAAACACACACTTCTTGGGATTCAAAGACATGGCATATTCTCTGCATCTAATGAATACCTATCTCAAATGATCAAAATGACCTATTGTATGTTTTGAGAAGACAATTATATCATCAAGATTCAAAATTTTCTAGCACACATTTGAAGGCCTTCTCCATTGCCTTTTGAAATGTGGCACCTACATTGGTTTGTACAAATGACATTTTACAATAAGAATAGGTACCCTACTTGGTAGTGAATGTTTTCTTATATCTATTTGACTCTTGGACTAATACTTGATTGTATCCTAAAAAGCTATCTAAGAAAGAAAATCTTTCTAAACCACTAACCTTGGATAAAAAATTTTCCATAGAAGAAAAGGGATGGTGATCTTTAAGAGAATCCTTATTAAGGTCCCTAAAATCTATGCATAGTCTAATTTCTCAACTTTTCTTCCTAGTAGGAACACGGTTAGCCACCCATGAGGAGTTCTTGATAGGAAAAATAATGTTATCCTCTATGGGATTTGATAGTTTTTTTCTCATTAATAGTTCAATCTTGATATTAACTGGTCTCTATTTTTTCTAACATGCTTAGCATCAGGTTTAAAGGTCAATGGTATGCTAAAATAGACCTAGTTCAAAACCCTTCAAGTGTTTATATGTCCAAGCAATAACATCATTCAATTCTTGACATAATTTAATGAAGAATTTTTGTTCAATATTAGTGCATATCTTTCCCAAGTTGAGAGTCCTTCCATCAGCAATAGTGATAGTTATGTAGTCATCCTTCCTTGTAGTTAGGTTTGAACCTTTGCCTCTTGCTTGATCATCAGATTTGGAAATGCCTTCCAAGGTGATTAGACCTTTAGGTAGTTTTTTTGAGCTAAGGTTCATGATCTAGTTGCCATACTAGTTTTATACCTTGTAATGGTTTTTAGCAAAGAATTCTAATTCATTTTGTAGGAAATTGATAATTTGCACATTAGAATCAAACACTTGCCAATTTGTGCAATTGTCTAGGATACAAGGTCTTACAACAGTTCTAATTTGTTGCTTCCTTTCATCAACAACATGCTTTGGTATATCATAATGAGAACTAATGGATGCAAGCCTATCAACATGTTTATTTTTATTTCTTGGGACACTCTAAATGTTGAATGCTTGAAAACCTTCAAGTATATCCCACACTCTATGCTTGTATGACTTGAGGTTGTTCTTTATGAAATTCTACTTTCTAATTTGATTAATAACCAACTCACTATCCCAAAATATCTATAAGATCTTGATGCCTCTTCTTTGTGCAAGTTGGAGACCTTGGATCATAGGTTCATACTCTACCACATTATTAGTATAGTTGAATTGGAGTCTAAAAGAAAAATAATATTTTTCCAATTCAAGGAAAACTAGCATGACACCAATACCTGAACCATTCTTGTTCCTTGATCCATCAAAGAACATATTACATATTCCATTAGTGTTCTCTTTTTTTATTCTTCATGATACTAGGAATAGGAGTACCTTCTTCAAACATGTAATAAGTTCCAAGACCTGTGCTGGATCAAACTAGAATGTAGTTTCCCATTCATCCAAAATATAATTAGGCACCTCTACTAGAAAAGTGGCATATTCATGAGTTATGCAGTCCTCATCTTCCTACCAAATTATGCACTTCGTATTTACATGACTAGGTTCTTCCCTTAAAGAAGCCGTTATCCCATATCTTGTCCTAAAGAACATATAGGACTAATCTACAACAATATGACCAAGTATTTGTGTAGTGAAGTCTCTAGAAAGACATATGCAAAAATATGCATCAACCTTAGCTACTGATATGTCTAGAGTGATAGTACAACTAGGACAAGCATGTAGTGCCATTTCCACATTTTTAAAGATTTCTACTACTTTCATAGAGCTACCATCTAACTAGAGCACATTCCTAACCATTGACTCATATTTGATACCAAAGAGGTTAGCTATACACCTAGGCATTATGTAACTACTAGTCCCTAAATCAATCATGCAATTATGGACTAGCTTGTTCCCTATGATCAAAGAAACATAAAAGGGAGGAGGTCTATTTTTCTTGTTTGTTTCTCCTTCTTTTTTTGGTTGCACTAGCTTGGTTCATTTTCCTATCTAGTTGACTGATCTTCCACTCCTATGCCTTCTTACTCTTGCTGTAGTAGTTTCTTCTATGATGGTATATCAACAACAACATCCCATATGGATATATTAATAGTAGTCCTTTAATTTGATCTATAATATTGAGAGGAGTACTTACTGCTTTGGTTGGATTCTTGGGATCTACAAGGACTGGTCACTAAAAGTGAGTAATCTAAGGTTCAATAGACTTCTTGTTTCCCATATCTTGCCTCTATTGGGGAACATAATTTGGTTGTACATTTATCATAGGTATGTGAGAAGTAGTACCTAGAGTTGAAGCTTGATTTAGAGGAGGCATGAAATTCTCAATAGCTCTTATGTTTCTTCTAGTATTGTAAAATATGGCATCATTATTGGTATGAAAATGATCCTCTAGTTGATGGTTCATGAAAGAATAACCACCTTGCTATAGTACATGAGAAGCATCAATAGATTGATGAGAACTACATTGCCATTTTGCTGCTTGATCTTGTGTGACCAATGCTTGAGATGATTTTTCTCTTTGGAACATACAATATCCATAGGAGTAGTTGCAAGAAGGAAAAAATTCCTTTTCTTGAGAAAGGTTGTTTTTAGGAACTAATGCCCTATTTGGATTTTTTTTTGCATTTGCAGCAGGGGTATTACCAATAGGATTTTTTTAGTTATATGGAGCATAACCCTAACCTTGATTCATTGGTCTATTATATATGGGGCCTTGATAATGAGGTTGGGGAGGCCTATTGATTTGATCTTGTTGTCTCTTAATTATCACCAAATCCTTTCTCATCTTTTGCACCATCGAGATGTTGTCCTCCATATTCTTTTCTTGATCTTGCAACTTCTTGTCTATATTCTACATCATCATTTGCATCATGGCTTTGATATTATCTACTCCATTAGAAGATGTGGAAGCCATTAGGGATACAACAAGAGATTGACTTGTAGAGGTGGTAGGGATAGGAGCTACTATAACCTGATGATTAGGCATATCTAGGAAGAAAGGCATTGGAGTCCTTGGAGCTAATTTCTCTCCTTGAAGTAGGATATTCTCTACCCTTATGGAAATTTCATAGGTATTTGACAAGGCATCTCCTCCCATTGTTTGTAGTGTGGTAGCAATATCACTATTAAGAGCTCTAAGATAATGTAAGAAGGCATTAATAGGAGTAGGCTTTACTACAACAGGTATTCTGTGCCATGTCTCTAAAATCTATAATTGAAGTCTATCATGTATTCACACTGTACTCTTTTGATGATTGTTAGCTGCTCTAAGAGTGATGGTGATCACTCTTATCTTCAATTTTTTTACACAATCTTTCTCCTAGCCCATCCTAGTTATTAATGGAGTTAATGAGGTATCCCTTTATATCATTGTAAGGCTTTCCTTTTAAATATGAAGCTAGAAGCTTAACATTAATATAATCTTCTATAATACCATGTATATTATAGATATTTGAGATTTCTTGAATGTGCTCTAAGGGAGAGATGGAGATTTCACCTATAAAGTTAGGTAGGCTTTAAGATGCAACAACTAGAATATCATGGCTTTGAGCTAGAATGAGAGGACTCCCACCATTGAAGGTGAAAAAAGCATGGGCTCTAGGCTAAGCCATATTATAGGTTGTGACCTATTAATAAGAGGAGTAGAGAGATATCTTGTAGGTATATGTGTTATTGTTGAACTCCTAACTAGTGATGGAGATTATCTATTTATCTTTCTTCTAGGAAAAAAAAGGTATCTTGAAAGTTACCTATAGAACATGCCCTTGTGTGAGATTTGGGCATGAATCACCACAACTTTAGTCTGAAATCAAGATGTATAAGTAGAGTAGAGCCAACAAGTGCTTGGATGTGAGACTCTTGAAGGCCTAGAATGCTAAGAAAAGTACTATGTTCTCAACATGGATTTAAATTTATTCTTTCGACACCAGTGAACCAATAGACTTAAGAATGCTTCAATATGAGTCTCATCGGGTGTGTAAAAAATTGTTGACATAGAAGTTTGTACCCTTTTCTAAAGTTTTTACCTAAAGAAAACCTTGTGTAACATAGAAAAAATCTCAAAAGTGTGAGACTTTTCAATTAGATATTGAGTCTCTGGAGAAGGCCAACTTCCTTACTATTAGGGTGTACCTAACTATTCTTGAGAGGAAAAGGGAGAAGAAATGCTTGAAAGAAAACTAACTTTTCTTATCTAATAGGGGTGATACACCAAATAGTATTTTTCAATTGCATCCTTTCCAAGGGAGAACCATTCATCAATATAATCCTCAGATATATAGATTCTTGTTGATCTTAGATTGGTTTTGACAAGTGAGTGTCAACACACTTAAGCCACTTATTTAAGTACATTCCAAAGTAGTAGTACATGCTGAGTACAAAATGTAAATAATAGACCATGTTGATTCATAGTGAGTGCTGAGCCACTCATGTATTGAGTTACTCAATTGTTGAGTGGCTAGTATATGTCGAGTGACATAGGAGCCAAGTAAATAGTGGATACTAAGAATTACATGTGCCAAGTCACAATAGAAAGATTAGTGTATGCTGACCATCAAAGAATTTAGATGCCAAGTAAAATAATTTTGACATATTTCTTTGTAAAGGCACAAACAACTATGTAAACCATTTTTGAGCTGAATTAAGATTAAATTTTAAGATTTTGGAGATAAGGATAAACATCTATTTGGATTACCTATATAATTACATGCAACCAATTAGAAAATAAGAAGGATTAAGCATTAAAAATGGATGAATCTCAGTTGTAGATTCATACCTAACCCTAAGCCACCAAAGTCTTCTTAAGGAGGATGAAACCAAAAACTTTGTAGAGCATGTAAGAGTGTTGAAGGAGTGAAGAAGATAGTTTTCATGTAGAAAAAGAGCATTCATGGTGACTTAGAAGTTGTGAGGTGAAACTACATTGCTCAATTAGTTAGAGAAAAATAGAGGATAGAGAAAAGGATACAAAAAAGAGACATCTGATCAAGAAGGATCAAGAAAATATTGTTCAAAGGTGATCTCTTATTAGACAAGCAAGTGCCAATCATAGGAACTATGTTGAAACATTCTATAAGGTTATTTTAGTCAAATCTATTAACAAAGTAGTCCTAATAGGCTATATAAAATCCTTTAACAGGGTGCTTACTTAGTTGTAAGTTGAAGTCCTTTAACTAGGCACACTTCTAATAGGGTGTTGAAATCCTCTAACAAGGTGAGACCTAATAGTCTTTTTAAGAATTTAACAGGGTAAATTTTTCATAGGTTAGATCATGTTTCATGGTCAAATCATTGTAACCTTAATTGGATACACTTTATTACTACAATAGTGAAGATTTGTGGGAGTCATCCCCACCCCAGTTTTACCTTCTCACTTGGATGGTTTCTAGGTAATCATATCTGGTATCATATGTGTGTGATTACTTATTTGTGCTTACATGATTTAGATATACATGATTTATATGTTATTCATTGAATGTATAAGATGGATGTGTAGTGAAAATTTCATGGGTCCAAGTTTAAACTACTAATTCACAGCCCCCCAAAATTTTATTTTCCTATTGTAATTCCAACAATTCTATCTTATCTTTAACTCAACAATCATGTATAGATCATAAATAAATGAAATAGTATAAGAAAACAACTTCACTCTATATCATTCACATACAAATAGACACATCATATAAACAAAGAATGAAGGATACATCAATATAATGCAAAAGATATTATATGATACATTAATGGAAGAAAGAGATACAATTTAGAATTATATTCATTCACAAGAAAAAGGGGAATTATAGTAACATAGCAAAGAATACTATTGTTATTGAATCAAAGAAAATATTAACCCTTGGAAGGTTTGCAAAACTTGATTTAATAGTTCAAGAATAATTGAGATAACTTCTGCCTTAAGGAAAAGCTTAACTACTACTATTAAAGTTGCAGAGAAAGATTATTGTTGATCCAAGGAAGATCTGATCAGACACGCACTCAAATGAAAAAATATAATCTTTGCATGTAAATCAGAGTATGAATAGACAAAAAATGGCTGTCATTACTATTCAAGTAGGGTAGATGGATAACCAGGTAGTAGAAAGGATGAAATTTGCATCCACTAGGCATGGAGAACACTCAAAATAATGTTTACAAGAAATCAAGGACCTATTCACCATTAAAGAACTACAAAGATCATGTATCTATGCCAAATTAGCCATATCATTAGTTAGCTAAAGTCTATCACCTAATCCTACACATGGTCCAATTCCTTTTAAATATTTTTCCACCACACTAGCCTTCCTTTCTTTCTTTGACTTGTTGGCTGCCCCATTTTGTGGCTTTACAATTGATTTCATCTTGGCTCTTTGATTTTTGTAAACTTGTGAACAAGTAAAACTGACTACTCTTGCATCATCACCATAGTTAGGGACCTTAGCATCTTTATCCTTGTGACATTGAAAAAGCTTGTGAACATAACTACTTGACATTGATCACAAGATTGCATTCTATTTTATTAATTCATCAATTGATCCTGCAAAATGTGCAAAAAAAAATTCACATTATCACTACCTTGACTAGAGTTATTTTAACCTTCTGACAAAACATGCCTTAACTGTAGATGGACTCCTCACATGTTCACAACTTGAATTTTGACTATAGGAAAGCCTCACAACCTAAAAATCTTAACCACTCATTGGCCATGTGATATTGTGCAAGCCATTAGACTTTCCTATTAGATACCATCACAACCTTACAACCTTTGCTGAGGGTAACATAAAAATGCATGCAATCTTGTGAAAGTCAAGAACATGCCTGCTAACATCAACTCTTGCAAAATTGCAACTTAAAGTTGAAGTCTTATTTGCTGAAATGACATTGATTGAACTAACTTGCCTTTGCTTGATGAAGTATTTTTCCCTTGTGGTGATGCAACCAAAAGAATTCATAACTTTTTGACCTTTATATCCTTAAGCCTTTAGCTTCCTATGAAAACATAGTCACTTGATTTCAATGCTTTATGACCCTTCACAACATCGTACCCACAAATTGTTTTCTTTTCTTAACCATTTCAAATGAGCGAAGCCATCAAATTGACTACAATCACAAGTTGGCAACATGAAACCTCTCAAGCCTCTAGCTACCCACAATCATGTGAATCATAGTCTTCACTTCTTTGCAACCTTTAATTGAATGTTAGCTGAAATGACCATGAGGATACATTGATGAAAAACCTAACCATCTTACAATGTCACAAACCTCTTGACGGTTAAGTGGTAAACTAGAGTGGTGGAGTAGAACAAGGATGATCATAAGATCACAAATTGGATTGTTTAAAGGATATAATATGAAAATATGAAAATATTAAGACTTAAGGATATAAAAGGTCAGACTAAGGTTTTTACATATCCCTATTATATTTTACATTTTAGATATATTTGAAAAGTCAAACTTGGACATTGGCGATGGCTGTCACTTTTAAAATTCAATTTTTTCGATGGGGTGAAAATGGCTAACAAGAAACTAGAGAAAGGTTGAGTTATTTAATGTATAAAAGGAGCACTAAAACCAAGTAAGACATTGATGGTATTATGTATTATTGATCTACTTAAGGATAAAGTAAATAATTAATTTAGCTAATCCAAGAAGAATTATTTTCATTAAAAGTGACTGCCAAGCCTGGCCAAGAAAATAGTATAAGCCAAGAAAATTCTAGTTCAGGCCAAGCAAAAAGTTATTATATGTCGAGCATTAATAAAATTTCATAAGTACCAAGAATTAGGGAAATAATAGTAGAAAATAATCTAAGAAGATGTAGTTGGCACTGAGAAACCTAGTGTTGGCCGAGCATCAGAAGACTATCATTGTCGAGTTAATAGTGTTGATGCTGAGTGACAACAAAAGAGTGTTAAATAAAAAAATTTGATGAATCTAAGCCAACTAATTTGTTTTCTTCAATTATTTGATGTGTGTAGAAGATAAGTATGATGAGCTAGTGGCACAAAATTTAAGATAAACCATTTTGAGGCAACTTCAAGGAACATTGTATAAGAATTTTCTAGAGGAACTAAAATAGGAAAATGGAAGGTTCATTAAATCTTACCTAACCTTAAAATGGATGATTTTGGTTAAAAAAAAGATCTAAATTATCTATTTATAGAGATATAACATTAGAAGCAAAGGTTTTCATGTGCAATAACTTAAGGAAGCCAAGAAATCTAGAGTAAGTTGATGAACTTAAGCAAGATGAACCACCCAAGGAAGTGAAACATGAATTCATAGATAGATGTTTCATATGTAATGATGTTAGTAATATGAAGAGAGATTACACAAGTAAATATTTCAAACCTATTACTAGTTTCTATTATTTTTTTAAAGTAAAATTAGGTTTTAAAGGACCTGAAACCTTTACATCAGTAGAGTTCTAGAGATAAGCATGAGAGAAGAAAAATAGAGAAAAGTATCCAAAAACAACATGAAACAGACCTCAAAAAAAAAACAAGAGGTCACACAAGACAAAGCTAGAAAATATAGCAAACAAATAGCATAGGAACATCATCCGACCAGCTAAGAATTTTTTGTTAGGTCAATAGCCTGATCCACTAGAGCTTGCATGGTTTCAACAAAATTGTTCACCTTGTCTTTCTTACTGGTTTCCTCATACTTGGTCCTTGAGTATCAAACCCTAGAGGGGAATCCTAGCCCTCATCAAACTCATTCTTCTTCAAGAAATTACTCATATTGTCCACCAATTTTTTCACCTGTTTATCCATATTATACATCCTAGTTTCAAGTTTGGACACCTTCCCCTGAATGCTACTAATATCCTTATCCATGACCCTTTGTTTTGCTTCCATTACTAGAATCTTATGCATGAGATTTTTCACTTCTTTAGCATTCCCTATGACCTCCGAAAGCTTATCAATATGCTGTCCTAAAGTTCATTCCCCTCTGGATGTTTTGCTAAGTTGATCCATTTCCTTACTCAACAGCAACATTTTATACTTGAGGATACCAATTTTTTCTAGATGGAACCTCAGTTGTCGAATAACCCCTTAGAAGATGCTCATCCACATTTGGCTTTATCACCCAAATCTGACATGTACCACTATTCACTGTCATCTCCATAGTAAGATTCCCCACTCTTCTTAGTATCATACTTATCCTTTTGTCACCACAGGGAATTTCTTTTCCTCTCCAAACATTGAGCCAAAGGCTCATCATTAGAAGGAGGAGAGACCGCTCCTCTTGATAGATTTTACCCTTACCTTTGCTTCCATTCCTCTTTTTGTAATGGTCTCTAAAAATTTCCTCCACAAAGTCACTTTCCTGGTCCCAGTTAAAATTTTCCTCCTCAACATACTTTTTCTTATTTTTTGAACTGCCACCTGAGCCTTTTTTTGAGCTAATTAGACCCCCTTCATTTTCATCTTACATCTCAGAGTCATAGCCCTTATCCTGAAAGCTCCCTTCTATGTTCTGATTAGCACCATTCAAGGTTCTAGGTTTCAAAACTTTTTTAGATTTAAGAAAATTCATAATCAAAACCATGAGACCCTCATGGTAGACATGCTTGCCAGTCGGGTCATGCTGGATGGCCTGGGTAGATATGGTAAGAGATTGCAAAAGATAGAACAAAAAATTAACCTTGACACCATGTTGGAAATGGTTTGCCAACATAAAGTGGTATCCATACAATTTTTTAAATCTTCCATTCAAAGTCAAGTATTCCATAATCACAAAGAGCACAAAAGACCAAGGATGAGAAAGAGAGGCTGAATTATAATACGAGTTACCTGTTTTAACTAGACAATTTATCTCCTATTTTGTCTCCACAAAGTCATCTATTGCCTTATCCAAGAGCTTCCTTTCCCTATAAAATTTTATCCTATCCATGAAGAGCCCAATAGCTTCTGTAATGACCTCTTCTATGACATCCACTTGCTGGTTCCCGACCAACATTGAGTTATACTTCCAAGATTTAAAAAACTAGTGTGTAATTGTAGGGTTATTTCCTCTGAGTCTCTCCATGTAACTAGTGAGATTTCCACACCTAAGAATGTCCCACACCTCTGGCTTATTCTTCCACTCCATGTAGCTAGGTGGCTCCACCCATTTCCTCTTTCCCCCCATAATCACTTTATCTAATTCACTGGTATGCTTGCTCAGAAAACCCTACAACACCCTACAAAGATTATTGTTATAATTGTCATGGTTATGGACAAAAAATAATAAATTATAAGAAACCTAAATTTGATGGTAATAATGTAAATAGTAGAATTTTTAGGAACACTAACCCTAGAGGAAATGAAAGAGGGAGATCATAGAGAAGATCTAATGATGCATGAAGATCTGATGGACAAAAGAAATAATTTGTGTGTTAAAAGTGTAACAGTCCTGGACATATTGCAAGGAATTGCATAGCACCTAATAATCAGAATGGAACCAATGAAAGAAGTAATGTACTTGCATGTCAGTTATGCAATAACTTTGGACACACAAAAATATATTGTATAATGGATAGAAGAAACTTCAATAAGAATCCGAATTAAAAAATAAATAATAACAGAAATGATAGGAAGAATGATAACAACAATGATGACAGTCAGAAGGAAGCAATCAAGGAACATGTTGGTGAATTCAAGGAAGCATTTGTGAAAGCTAAGGATCCAAAAAGTTTGTATATAGTTTTGGAGGAACACTATTTCGATGCATGTGATATCTCCATTTGGAAAAAATTTAAATAATAAATAAATATTATATATAAAGTAATATTAATAATGATATTAAAATAATAATATTTTATAAAGTAATATTATACTATAATATCATATATATCATATGATAATGATCATCTAAATATAATTCTAATTCTAATGATTAAGATATATTTTAATATAACACAACTATATTAATAAAGCATTCTAAGCTAATAATATATATAGTTGATATATCATTAAAATAATACATGTTATAATATAAATATAAATATAATATATTTTATGATATTAATTAATATAACTAATATTATTAGTATAAATATATATTTAATATAATTATATTATTATTAATATAATCTAATCATTATCATGAAAGGATGTGACTCTCTCTCTCTCTCTCTCTCTCTATCTATATATATATATATATATATATATATATATATATATATATATATATGGAATAATAACATTCCTATAGGGCTCATCTAAGAGAAAAAATAGAAATTATATGCAAAATTTGGTTTTAAAACCTAATGTTCTAATTAGGGACATTACAAGTGGTATCAAAGCATCTTTCCTGCCATCTTGTGGAAAGTAGTCGGTGAAAAATTGGCAGAAATAATCATGTCAATCTATGGAAATACAAATAGTAATCAAACATAATATCTAAAAGAATAAATATGTAAAAACATGTGAAGTTTTTATCAACATGCCTCAAGAGAATTAGATTTCAAGGAAAGATAAGGAAGTATGTCAGATGTCTTGTCTTTTATGACACTGGATATACACAAAACATATTAGAAACTTTTAAGAAAATGCATATAGCAAGTGTAAAGCCTATTTAATTACCTTTTCCAAACATGTGATTGGAGAAATGGGAAGAGCGTAATAAAATGAGTATGTTGAACACAATTTTGAAACACAAGCCAACACACCTAACATATACACAACTAAGCTCACAACTACCATAGCCAAAGGTTATACAATTGAATTATTTGACAAAAGTAAAGAAAATAATTGTGATGGATATTTGGTAATACAAATACAAAATTAGAAGGAAAAAATGCAGAAACATATATATCAAGCTAATAACTGAACATGAGATAATTATTCAAAAATTGAGAATAGTATGCAAAGGTTGCAATAGAATTAAAGAAGAGACTGTGGTAGATATATTGTGTTCAGTGAAGAAAATTAGAGAAGTTAGATATATGGTCAACACTGAATATATAGACTAGGTGACAAGCATTTGATAAGGGGATTACATTCATGCACAGAACAAAGACCAGTCAACAATGAGGAGAATCGATTTTATTAATCAAATAATCTATCAAAGAAATGATGTAGTGCCAAGTGAGAGTAAAGCATCAGACCACTCATAGTTGTTAGATTCTATGCTAGAGAAGGAAAATTATATTACATAAGTTACAACATGTATGAATAGGTTTTGAAACCAATAAAACCATTTCCAATCAATTAGCATTGGATACATATACACAACAATATGATAAGAAGAAGGAAAATGCATAGGGATTAGTTTCCATACATTCATAGCAGCATAGAAAGATGTTACTATGACCATCATAGTTGGAAGGTGTCACAGGAGATATGAGCTTGTTCCTCTGATGTCATTAGATTAGGGACGACATATTTTCTTTTATCCTTACTTGAATTGATCAGTAATAGGGAAACATTTTGTGGAAGAATAGTTGTGGTAGAAATAAGAAAGAAGAAGTACCATCGAAGCAAAAGAATGGAGAAAAGACAACGTTAAATACATATATAAAAGAATTTATAAGGAGATCATCCATTGTTGCAAACTATCATAGACATAAAATATACAAAATTGCAAGGATCAAAAAATAACCTAAATACATGGAAGGAAGAATGAATGAGTAGAAAATAGAGAGAAGTATTGTCAAAAGTTATCAAGCCAAGATATTAAAAAGAAAATAGATTTATTTTCAAGATTTTTGATTCCTACCTACGGTTCACCAAAAAAAGAATTAATAGGAAAAAATTGCATATTCATATTAGAGATTTATCATTGGAGAGGATTAAATAGTTTAAACATGTATACTTGACCATCTTTCTCGACGAGGAAGTTTGCTTCCTTTGATGAGAGGGCTTTTCCTTTGTCTAAGACCATGACCTCACTTAAGATTATGAGAAATCAGCAATCTCATTGAAGGACTCAATCAGCCACAATTGTCTCTAAAACAATACCTCGGCTTCATAATTATCATAGCTATAGATGTGCTGTTGACCAAAAAAATCCCTTAGTAATGTAGTTACAAAGCTTCCCACATGAAGTACTTGCAACCTTCTGCAAGTCATTTGTAGATTATCGATCATGTTTCCAAGTGCAACCAACTCTTCATCATCATGGGGGTGGTAATAAAGATAGAAGTATTGTCAAACTAGAGAGAATTATCATCAAACATTTGAATGAATGTGTATGGAGAAGATAATGAACTTAAACCCATATCATGGTCAACCAATCTTTCAACGTTTACTATAATAAATTGTATAGCCTATGTTATATACTTGCCACCAATCCACGAGCCTAGGAAGTGAACATAGTCATTTTAGTGGTGGGTTTGATATATCAGGGTCAAATACTAAAACCTACAAGTATAGTCAAAACATTGTATCTTTGTTGGCACTGTAGGAGTAATTCACACTCCAAGACATGGATGTGGGCTAGAGGCCTAAGTTAAGAAGTGGCCATTACAAGTGATGAATAGAACTACATTTATGAAAGTTGTAGTGACAATTAAGTAAGCTCTTGGTGAACTCAAGACAACAAAGGAATCAATTTTTATAAAGGTAATGTATATAAAAATTGAACATAATGTGTTTACTTATTAATGAGACATGTATTAAAGTTAAGAAATGGTAAGAACTAATAACTAAAAGAGGCATCTCTATTTATTAATGAGATGTGCTCAATGAAAAGAAGATAGGTTTAAAAAATTATAATGTTGTTAAGTTAAAGTATCTAGGATCATCATCTTTTAAGATAAGATAAGGCTGGTGGTGGAATGGGCTGGGTGACACCATTTAGAGGTGCTAGGTAAGGCCTGCAGTAAGATGGGCATTGGGCTTCATCATCCAAAGGTACTAGGTAAGGCATATAGTGGAGAGAATACTACGTGGTACATCATAAAAAAGGCACTATCTTGGAGATAAGATTGGAGAGAGATACAATAATGAGGGAGAACGGTGAGGTCCGTGACTGGGTAACATGGAACCCTATTATAGTTTCTCCTCCCATACATAGAAAATGATGAATTAATAAATGAACTATACTTTTGATTGACAAGTCACTAAATTGAGACCATAAATACCTTGTTAGGGGAGTGATATAAGGAAATCCTAAAAAGAAAATTTATATATAAATGTGCACTGATGATTTTTTGTGGTTGTAGATTCACAATCAAGGAATTGCATAACACATTTTTAAATTTGTATGCATCGTGTTTGCTTCATGTTTTCATCTATCTACTTTGTGTTTTCATCTGTCTACATTGTGCATGCTTCATGCTTTCATGCATTCATGTGACTACTTTTTCTACTTCATGTTTTCATTCATTAAGATGTATATCTCATAAATATTCTAGGCCTTTTTTATGTAGATATGTTTGTATCTAGGAATAAATTTGTGTATGAAAGATTTTTTTTGAAGACAAGAAAATTCGATAGGGGAGGACTGTGATATCCCCATTTTGGAAAATAATTTAAATAATAAATAAATATTATATATAAAGTAATATTAATAATGATATTAAAATAATAATATTTTATAAAGTAATATTATATTATAATATCATATATATCATATTATAATAATATAATAATCTAAATATAATTATGATGATTAAGATATATGTTAACATAACAACACTATATTAATAAAGCATTATAATATATGTTATAATATAAATATAAATATAATATATTTTATGATATTAATTAATGTAACTAAACTTATTAATATAAATATATAATTAATATAATCTAATTATTACTATAAAAGGAATTGACTCTTACTCTATAAAAAAATATATATACAGAATAATAACATTCTAGTAGGGATCATCTGGGAGAAAAAATAGAAATAATATGCACAATTGTTTTTTAAAACCTAATGTCCTAATCAAGGACATTACAACACATTTGATGAGAAATTGAAGTTTGCAATTGTTTGTGACTCATCCTATTTGAATTTAGTAGTTGTAGTAGAGATAGAGTGTTAGTTAAGATGATGAGGACACAACCCAAGACAAAATGAACACAATAGGAAAAGGGGAATATTATTATCAGAAGTGATCTTGCATTACATTCAGTACAATGAAAATAGACCCAAAGATGTGCCCTATGGGCTTACAACATTGTTTGATCATGGAGAAAAACCCTCCTCTAGTACCTTCTCTTG